>JADDOH010000441.1:0-268104 GCA_016648135.1 Agrypnia vestita
TAAATTTAATTCATTTTAAATTTCATAAATAATAATTATTAAAATTAAATTTATTTTAAACTTCGCTAAAAATAAATATGGAGTTCTACAAATGAAACACAAAAACCATAAATAAATAATACTCAGTATTTATTTAAAAACTTTTTATAGGTTACGTTGTTATGGCAAGAAATTGTTTGATTTTATGTGAAAATTCACAAATAATAAGTTAACCTCTTATAAAGATTACCGTAACACATATTCCAAACATTACGCTATGGTGCCGGTATGAATTCCAACACCACCTAAGCGTCTACATAACCGAAAATGTGTGAAAAATTGATTTTACAAATTCCTCAATTACTACCATTTTTTGTTTCTTTTCATATGAAATAAATTGAGTAATAAAAAAAATTGCTTCATCCGGTAGACGATTATCAGCCGTAGAAATATTGAGTTATTTGATTTTCTTTTTTGTGGCGATAATACAATAGGGAATATCTAAACAATAATATTTTTATTGTGTGGGGTCGTGCCGCCTGCCAATTGGAACAAATCGTTACAAAACCAGAGGTCGCGAAGCATTGTGTGATGGGTTTTCGGAATTATAGTAATATCATAATTTAGGGGTGAGAAATCTATTTCCTGTAAGGAAAATATATGTGTTTGGTTCCGTATATGTGATAGTAAATTACGAAAAAGATTATGAAACAAATATTTTTAATATTTTTAATAATCTAATCTCGGATGGTGAAGAACAAAGATGAATACTTAACATTTTCATCACTAAATATATCAATTACTTAACATTTTCATCACTAAATATATCAATTGGAATTGAACCAGATCCACAAGATTTCTTTATATGTCATTCATTTCCATTGTAATACTGTCAAGTTTTGTTTTATCATTTGGATTATATCTAGCTTTTGCATATACATAAATAATAGCATCTGTATTTGTAAATATTTAATGATCTATCGTAACATATCTAACGTACAAAAGTTATTTTATTTTGTCTGTCTGTCTAACCATAGCAACATAAAATAGACATTTATTGACAGCTGTTCGTGTTGCAAGGAAACGTAAAACAAAAAAGATCTACTGCCAATTCTATCACGTGAAAGTGCGGCAACACGTCAAACAAAGTTAATTATTTTTCTATTGTGTTTTCCTAGATTTTTTGCATGATGGATGTGAAAACAAATATTAATTTCCTGTCATTACTGAGGAGGCTAGTACATAAAAATAGTAATACTTAAATGCGTCTATTTTAAATATCTTGATGAATATTATGATAATTTGGTGTAAAATACGTCTCCAATCTCCCTGGTTTTGAGTTTGTGTTAATCGAAAAGTTTAGAGTGGACCCTGTTAAATATTAAAAGGGTTTGATAAATAATATTTCGAAAATTTTTGTGATTAACTTTGTGGATATCGATTGTGATTAACATTTAAAAAAAATTATTCATAAAACAAAACTTTGTTTTTTTTACTCTTCTTCCTAGGCTGTTGGGGTTGACTCCTCTCGTTTTCAGGCTGTATGTCGTTTGATTCTGGGTGGCGCTTTCATCTAAGCTATTTCTATGCAAGATTTTGAAGCATCCAGGAGTTCTTAGATCTTCATCTGGATGACTGTCGATGAAAACGTTGTCAGCTTTATCTTGCCAGCCTGTCTCCATCTTATGAGCTTGTAGTATTTCAGCTTTTTCCAGCTTACTTTTAATGTTCATGAAACCCAGTGATACTCCAATATACGACCATCTAAGCATTCGCATTTCTGCTGTTTCAAGTTGTTTTGTACCCACATAGTTTAGCAATTTCAGCATTCGAAGCCATACATAATCACGGGTCAAACAATAGACTGGTGGTATACATTTCTTTTTATTTTCTCAACACTATAATATTTTAATTTAAAATTAAATTTCGTCCTCAGTAATAAATTAAAATTCATTTCTTGGTTGTAAAATAATTTCAGTAATTTAAATATTTACAAATTCGTCAGAAAACCAAGGTTGCAGACGTTGGTCAAAAGTCTGCATTTTCAAGTGGCAATGGGCATATATGATGATGGACCACTGATATTTTTTATTTATTTATGTATTTATGGGAAACTAACAGTACATATAAAGAGATTATACATGATTATTGAACAGTATAGAGACCATCTTACAAGTTTCCACAGAATTAACCTGTTGTGTTTTAACATGAAGCAACAATAACTTGAGTTATAGAATACAAAAAAAGAAAAAACAAAAAAAGTGAGAGTTTTAAGTTATGGACAAACTATGAGAGTCAAAGAATTAGAATTAGAATTATATAAAAAGTGTTGGCCGTCCACAGGCTCGATGGATCGACGATATCAGAAGAGCGGCGGGTAACAGATGGAGAAGGACTGAAGACAGAAATGATGATGATGATGATGATGTTATCGTTATTTAAAAATTAGATCAGCTTGCAACGGGTCTTTTTAGAGGTTTAGAACTATAAAGTGAAATAAAAGACAAACAAATTGTGGTAATGGTTACGGTTTTGGCTTTATTGGAAAAAATAATGTGATGCAATTAGTTTTTAAATAAAGGTATTTTTTTAGAAGTTTAGTTGGCCTTTTGGCCACACTTCTTCTAGCGATAGACGTTTTGACAGCTGATTTGTGCTGATTTGGTTTACCACTGAACCATGAATAGACTTACGCTAGCAAAACGCTTGCAAATTTATTTAGAAAATCGTGGTATTGTAATCTTATTCAAATGCTAGTAGTATGTATCTTTCCAATAAAGCCAATAATATGGTCATTTCCAAAATTTTTATGATTCATTTCATTAAAAGATCTACATCTATAAAAAAACCATTGTATATATCCGTGGCAACACAAAAACGTCATGTGAACATAATATTTATATTGTCATGCTGTGTTATTATATTCGTGTGTATTTTTAAAACTGGCGTAATATCTGTGTGATTAAACACGAAAAATAAAAAATTGTATTTTTTAGGTATAATCTATGTGTACCTACCGAATAATAATAATCCACAGTAAATCAGAAAAGATATTGTCTCGCGTAAAAAATGTATATCGAATTGCATCTTTTGTACGTCGGCGCCGACAAATCATTAAAAATAAATCTGGCTGTAGGCAGTTGTGCTAATGTTTCCCTCCCGGATTCTGGGACCTCAGGATCCCGGGAGTTGTAGACTGTAGTTTTTCCCGGGATAGATAATTTTTAATACCGGGAAATTAAAACAATATTCTTGGTTGGTCAGGAAAATGTATCATTGAGACAGTGTTTGTAGTATCGATGTTTAAGGAATATTTTTATAATAAGAATCATTTCGTTGTCTGTCCGTCCGTCCGTCCATCTGTTTGTCTGTATGTCCCCGTAACTTCGTGTAACGTCTGTAACTTTTTTATTGTAATTTGTTTTTTCTTAAATATATACTTATTCCTTAGGAACCGACATGTAAAAGTATCGTCATTTTTAACGGGTTATATAGTAAGTAGTAAACAATAATGGAATCATTTCTCCTATGCCCTTGTTAGACTCAAGGCCAGTGACCGCCAGACTGACATTATAGTATCAAACCTAAAATATTTTTGGTAGATGTAAGTAAGAAGATTTAGATAATGATGAAAACGAGTTTGGGGTATTTTGGCAGATAACAGGTAATACAGGTACAAAAAAATGTACAAGTATAATGAAAAAATAACAAACCTCATGTTTAACAAGGCAGTACTATACAGTATTAATTGCCAGACGCTTTTCGCGGGTGATTTCTTCCGCCAGACGTTTGTAAGTTATACATTATCATGTCATTTACGTTATAGGTACGTGTCTGAATTTTATGTATTTTATTCAGAACTTTATTTAGCAACACAATCTAATACCTACCACTATTTTAACGTTTTACTTACACATATTTTAACGTTTTACTCACACATTTTTTTGTACCTGTGTTACTGTGTGATGATCCAGGTAGATAGTGGGCATCCTAATCAAATCGAGCAGACTGTATTTAATGTCGAAATGATGTTCAATTAATATTGTAAAGCATTTTATTGTATTTCAATATAAATCGTTCTCCTGGTCACGGTAAGCACTGTGACGAACCTATGTAGATAGATGGGTCTTCCTTCACGTATTAACGATGAATTCTGTATTAATAATTTATTTAAAATATCAATGCTTACTCGTCGCGAGTTCAAATTTAATTTTAGCTAATATGTTCCATTGATTTGCCAACTCCTGGCCGCGGCTAACAATGTGATGAATCCTATGGTGTGACCCGTCAAAATACGTCATGGAAAATAATATTAAATAATATAAATTTCATTGCAATGGATAAAGTCATTTGCCATATGATGTTAGCGAAAATAGTTGTATGGCGCGGGTGGCAACGGCTGAGGTCGACAGATACGCTGTAACTATAAAAGGATCGCGGAATAAAATATGATACCTTCTTGAAATATTAAAAATAATGTATTCTATACAATATTAATGCTCTGCCAGTGCTAACTATACATTTACTGAAAATAATTATTAACTGAAAATAAATATTCTGTGAAAATTGCGCTTTTGAATGCAAAATTAACTAAAAATATTAACTAAAATATTTCTAATTTGCTGTTGAATATTACCTATAAAGATATTGACTAAAACTTTTGCTTTGAATGGAATATTAACTACTTCTCTCATCAAATATTATTCTGCAGCAAATATTCAATGAAATTATAGGAACTAAAATATTTCTAACATCTTGGGTTCACAGACGAAATTGACAATACCTACTGCCCTTTGCATTTACTAAGTATATTACCTAAATAGCCACAGCTATACCATCCTGTCCGTCAGGGACGAAACATGAAACACAGTTATATTCCTAAAAGTGCTACCTCTTACGCGACAAAAATACCTATTGCAGTCGGGCTATGAATATGAACTATTTCCGCCTCATAATGGCGCCTGGAACCAATACTAAAAACCTCACTAGAAATAATAAATGCGACTAAATCTCGATAAATACAATATATACTATTCGTAATACGTCGTTGAATTGGCACATGAATCGTCTAATGGATGAAGGACCCCGTTGTGTATCGTAATAACTTCAAATTCTTTTATAGGAGCAGTGTGGAAACAATTGCATAATATTACGTAATAAAAACATCTAACGAACCTAATAATCTATACATTTATGTTACAATAAAATACGTTCACCAGAAGAATTCGTGTATTAGAAATAAAACATTTCCGTTTGGAAACAACCAGTAAAATCAATCGAACGGCATAAAGAGGAGAAATTCACATATTAAATAACACTGAAATTAATAATTTTAAACACTTTATATTAACATATTCTTACCTTGAATGGTGTCGTCTTAGACGTGTATGAACCTGTTCATATTAATTCCGGGGAAAATAATACATATATTTGCTATCTACGAAATAAGACATTTTTGAAACGAAACTTCTTTATAAATAAGTAGATAAGGTCTCGGGGATGGTTTGTTCGAAAGGATTCTACAACAGCCCGTGAGTTTATATGAAATAATAGTTTCTTTGAATGCTAAATTTTGGTTTTTTAAACCCTCAGCATCTCTGCTGAGAGGGGTAGAGGCTCCGCGCCCGCCTAAACCCGGTGGCCGACTTCCTAAGTGACTAAACGGCCCCCCTTGTTCCTCCGGAACTTACTGCATCCCGAGACTCTATCTCTTCTTTACGAGATGTGATCCTGTGACGCCTCTCTTTTAGGCTTATAATTGAGAAGGCCGTACTCTTTTGGTACGAGTTTCTGATGATGTGTGTTGTCTTGAGGCGCCTTTCTTTTAGGCCGGTGTTTGAAGAATCATGTACTCTTTTGGTACGAATTGATGACGACATTAGCCTCCTTTGCGGGCATAGTCAGCGATGTTACAAATTATTGTGCAATCTCATTATGCCTTTTCAGAGCGGCGTCCCACGATTCTGCATCTTGCAACATTTACTTTGGACAAATGTTAGAGTGTTAGTAACATATTTATAATATCCCAGCTATTCCATATGAGTGAATGATTTTTATATTTATTCTGGCCCTGTCTTTCTTACAGAGGACGAAATAGAAGTTAACGTTTTCTATCAAGGTTTTACAGCATTCAAGCATGGAAATCCTTCCAAAGACATAGGGAACCTTTTTGTTGGTTTAAGTAGTTTGCGCCAGATGAGGTTAGGTGGTCGGTTTATTGACGACCCCGAGCAACAAGGAGGACCCCGCCTTTAAGGGGCCCTGCAGGGGCTTGTGCGGGTTCCACGCCCAAGTGCCGGCAATCATCCACCCCTCAGCCAGCTAGGCTAACATAAACCAGATATCCCCAATCTTTAGTTAGATCTCCCCATTCTGTCCTTTACTCGTCATTCTGAAGCCACTTATTAAGCTGAATATACCGAGGTACTCGATTCATAAAGAGTTAGTTGTAGACCGAGTGTAATGATTGCGCAATACCTACGCAATACAGTAATTATTATAATGCTACTAAGTAATTCATATAGAACTCCGTGTATTCAATTTTCAGCATAAACGGTATGAAATTCGCTTTGCATAAAAATACATCCGTTTGGAAGGAATTCTCGTACGATTTGAACCAATATCACACAAGCAATCGTGATATTTAATTACACAATTATTCCGAACTCAAATATTCCCAAAATAAATACATTTCGATAGTGAAAATAATTAACCGTAATAGATAATATAAATATGTTCCTTAGCTGTTACACAGTGGCGGTATGATCCTCTCTGGTACTGATGATTGGTAGATTCCTCCATACGTCCGGGCAGCAACTCCGTCCGCAAATGATGTTCTGGAACTCAGGGCTCCGTCGGTAGTCTGTTGGGCAGCGCTCCCGCTCGCAAGTCTGGTCTCGAACTGAAGGGCTGAGTATATCGTGTTCGCTCCTTTTATAGTAACGATTTCACCATACCTCTGAAATCCACGCTAGTGCAGTGACTCATCCTATGCGCGATGACCTCACCGCCGGCGCTCGCCATTGGCCGGATTCAGTCATCAGGACGGTCGCCTCCGGCTCAACCCGTCGAAGGCAAAGCGCGCCTGTGATTGGTCCGTTTCGTTAAAATAATGGTAAAGCACTCGCTACACGCGAGACTTGCTGTTCCTATTCATAAAATAATAAAGGCTCGTTCGCACCTACTCACAAGGTCGAGTCTATTAGGATTGGCAAACGATATTAATTTAACACAGAATTATATCTATGGTATAATAAAGATCTAAGAAATATTACTTGTATAGCTGAATATTCAATATTTTGTTAGCCTCTTGTAATACATAGAATCTTAAGAAGAAATGTATCAGGCTTTTACTTTTAAACGATTCCAAACAGAAGAAATATATTTTTGATGTCCATACTTGACTTTTTTGAATATTATTATTTTAAGATTTTCTAAATTTATTAAATCTATCTCTATGTCGACCATCACAACTGTTATCTGCCAAAATCCCCAGATCTCAAATATCATAATATCCAAACCTTCTTACCTACTTTAGTGTACAGAAAATATTTCGGGTTTGATACTATAACCTTAGTGTGGCGGTCGCTGGCTCGTACTCTATGTGAAACATGAAAAAATATAGTCGTAACAAAATTAGTGTCTACAAACAAAAGCGTCACACTAACAGCGAGACATTCCCGGGATCCCTGGAATGTCATAAAGTCGGGTAAAAAAAGAAACCCAAAGTACACACTAATAAGTGTACTCGGGTAAAAAAAGTGTCTTTGGTGAGTGACGGAAGTGCAGCGGTGTGTGTGTTGACGCGGGAGAGATGCGGCGGTGTGCGTCGGCCGAGGCGGCTTTAATGAGAAAAGTTATCCGCGCGGCCACAGTGCTCGCCAGCGGGGTAATGACAGATGTGGAAAATTAAAGCCACGCCCCCCGTCCGCCGGCCCGAACCGAATCCGACACGAATCACGCGGCGTCATCCGTTCCGAGTTGCCATTAGGAGGAATAAACGCGGATAAATGCGGCACCTACCCCCGAATACCCGCGCCTAATGACACACTGCGAAGTTTTCCATTAGCCGAGATATTTATTCCGAGATGAAACGAATCTGAAGGACGATGACCGTTGAGCATAGTAAATAGTTTCTTGAACGCAGCTAACGATACACGGAACACGGCAATCTATAACAAGATTAATTTATAATATATTTATATCAATAATACTGAAATTATGCAGAGCATTGGTTTGTATGTTCCTGATAAATATCTTAGACATCGTCAGCATAGATTGTTTCACATTCCAATATACAGGACCAACCTGCCGATGGTTATGCCTGTTGGAAGAGCTATGCTGAACAATATCGCTTTGGAAATTGATTTGTTCCATATCTCTGAGAGAGTTTTCCGAAGCAGGATTCTCCTACACATTTTACATGAACATGTATGCTAATTAAAACATTTTATAAACTTTCATTTATAACATTTACGACTTGAATGTACTTTTGTTATGTAAATGTTATATACAAAAATAAAATTGAATTGAATTGAATCAATAACAGAAACCTCCAGAAAAGTACAGTGAAAATTCGATCCCTCAAAAAAATAAAAATACTGAATGTTGTTGTGTGTCTATTTTAATATTAAATCTTTCTAGATCCCCCTCCCCTTCCCATCCCTTCTCAACAAACAGTAGTTTTTGAAAAATGTACGACGAAAAATGGCCAAACAAATATTTAAACGTGATTAACGAGCATAATGTGTGTTAGGTAGTAAATGCTATTTCCCTCTCTTAGTCAATGGGATCATGACTGAACAGCGGTGTATTTTCTTATGTTTCTACAGGAAAAATTGTTTTCCTCTACTCTTCGCCATCCTGGGCATTGCTTGGAGCGACAAGTAGCGAGGCTCTGTCCATATTATTCAAGATTGAGCTTTTATTTATCCATTTATCACCAATTCCTCCAGCTTGTCTTCCTCTAGCAATGTGCTTATAGTATAAAGAAATTCTAACCTTGCGTGATGGGAGGAGATTAGTGGTTCGTATCCCGGTGGCAGCCAATTATTTTTTCTTTGATTTGATTTTTCTGTATGTCTATCTAATTGATTAATAAATTTGGTTTTAAAATATTATTTTATGTAAAAAATTAAAGAGTAAAGAAAATCATGAGTAAAACAATGGAATACTAGCAGATTTTAATATAGAAACTATATCTGTCTCAGAATCATGTTTCTCAGAATCATGTCTCAAACTCACTGTACTCATCGCCCAGTCTGTGTAGTCTACGCAGTGATGAGTATACGTAGTTGTTCGCGTATTATCGTAATAATACATGTCTATAAAACGCCTTGACAATGGAGTTTTGAAACATACTTTAGATAGTATATATTTATTTATTTTAGGGAAAATTAACAGCATATTAACAAATATAAAATAATGGATATTAAAATTATGCCAATCACAAATTTTCCACTGAATATAGTAATTTATTGGAACATAGTTTATTAGAATATTGTAATTTATTAGAACAAGTGTGACGTAGTAAAATAATTTTAACAGCGAGTGCAGAGGGTGGAGGGGAATAAGGGACGGGAGTAGAAGGGAAGATAAATTGTACAAATTAGTTTGGGTGCGGTTGTGAAGATATTGTTTGTTTTATGTCTCTTATCGTTGAGTTGAAAATGTCAATGTGGTGATAGTTTGTGATGAATTTATAGATCTGTACATGAAAGAGTTTTGTTTTGCTTTGATCTTACGAAGGGGGAAATGAAAACTAGGTGAATGTCTGTTATTGCGAGTTGAGATGTGGAAAGATATTCGTTGAAGAAGTTCCGGACTATCAACTAGACTGTGTTATTTTGAATAACATCACCGCTTATAATATATGTAATATAAACTAGTATAATATAAATATCATAAAATTCTGTCAGACAAATACTTAACGCTTTTTACCAAAATACATGATTGTGTATAATTTACGCTTCCAGAGATCATTATAAAGCAGAAACAGAACGGGTTTATCACGGAGACAGCTAACAATCGCAGAGCTAACGACATTTGGACAGAACTTCTTGTATTATTCCTAGGTATTTATTATACGCTATCCATATAATTTTTAATACACGCAGCCACGGGATTCGATACACCGAGGTGTACATTTGTAACTTTGATGTCACACAAATTGCCGGGCTGTTTGGAGAGCCGACGATTAAGCAATAAAAAAGACAGGTTTGTGGTAGATAAGGAGAAGATTTATTTATTCTTCGGTGCGTTGCCTTAATCTTATCGCTGGAGCATAATTTTTATCTCGCGAGACGTACTTTCTATGAGATTAGCTGTCATTAGTGTCAAAGAAATATAAAAACGACGAAATAATTAGGATTGTACATTGTTAACAGACATGGCGTTTGTGATGTAGCTCAATTTATTTGGCTATAAGCGTTTTATTATTCAAATTTAGAACTAATCGAATGTTTGAAATGAGCAACTGGTTTAATATACTTTTTTAACACACTACAAGCACCCTTTCGATAAAATGCCCGCATAACAGAGTATTAAAAAATACAGAGATGAACTGAATCCATTCTTTAGGAAAGAGGTTTGGATCACAGTGGAAGAATGTCCCCCCTTGCGTATGCTTAAGACACATTTATACTGCAGTGTAAAGTAGTATTTACACTCGCATAATAAAATCCTCTCATAAACAAAACATACTTTTACAATAGAAGTTTTTAAAAAAAATTGTTCCACGCCGAAAATTTTAAATAAAAACGTTTTCTCGTATTAAAGAGCAATTAGATTACTAAGACATTATAATTTTGAAGAGTATCTATTTTGCCATTTCCATAATTATTTCATAATTAAAAAGTCCTTAAGTTTTAAGCAAGTTAACCATATTGGAACCAGCCGTGGTTGTTTATCAAGATAATTTACGTTAGTTCATATCTATATATTCGTGGTCTATGGCCCGTATCGAAATTATTTTTCGATTAAAGCTTTAAATATATATTTTTAAATACATGTTTAAGTAAAACAATTCTTTATTTATTGCAGAATGGTAGCATCTTTGGAAAAGCCATGTAAATTTGCACCGTATAACGACCGGCGCGCCCGCTGGTGCCGTCAAGAGAGGACGGCCGCGCGGCGTTTTGTAATTCTTCCGCCGCAACAGGTAACAAGATGCATAGCTAACCATCACACTTCATCAAATATCAATTATAATCATATGTGAATAAACTTCTTTTTTGTTTTCTTTTTATCCTTTTCTTTTTTATTATAAATAAGTACTTATTCTTTAGCAAACGACATGTAAAAGTAACGTCATTTTTGACGGGTACATAAATACATAAATATTAGTTTTATCAAAAATAACGAAATTTCTTGACCCGAGGCAATTATACCTTAAAACCATACTTGTAAAATTCCGCAAGGACAAGGTATATTTTAAGCGTATACAACAAACACGGGTTACAAGGCTGGAAAATGCAATTACGTCTTTTGGACAAAGACAAATTTAATTTCACTGCCCCGCGTATTTTTAACAAGTTATCAAATGAAACTAAAGAAATTACAATACACAAACCTTTTAAACACCGTACCACTAATTTTATAAAAATATACTTCTTTACTATTGTTATTCATTACTATTACATAACTAGCAAATGAGAATAACTGCCACAGAACAGGTTTTACTTAGTGTGGCAATTATTAGTAACTTATATTGAAAGAAATGTAAAATAAACATATTTAAATAAACAATTAAAAACAAAAAATAATTAATTTGTGCATAGAAAAATGTTATTCGAAATCAATCGGGCTATCGCGTGAATCTTGAACCCTCGACCGTCCTATTGTCAGTAGACTGTTATTCTAACTGATGGAGAGTATGTACAATACGACGAAAACCAAAACAGAAAGGATATATGGTGGGTGAAAATGGAGTAGATAATCTATTCACTAACAAAATAATTTAAAAACTATGATTCAGGTGTTTAAACACAAGAAAATGTGTGCACAACGTGTGGCGTCATGACAATAATGTTAGACATTTTACATGCATGCGACACACTGGTTTCCTGACAACCTTCCAACCCTCTATGGTAATCCCTCTATTCCAGTGTACAGTGGAGGCATCAACCTGAAGAGTTGCTCTCGAGCCAAAAGTGTCCTCGTGGAGGGGCACCTTAACAGCAAAACAGCAGTGGCGTACACTAGGCATGGATTCAATTTTTTCAATCTCAATTTTCAATTTATTTATTTTTAATATAACATTTACATTACAAACATATGTTTAATTCGTAAATATTATTAACAAGTGAGAAAATATACAAACAACAAAATATCAAACGTATATACATTCATTTATATCAAAGGTGTAGAAGAATCCTGCTTTGGAAGACCCTCTCAGAGATATGGAACAGATAAATATCCAGAGTAATATTGTTCAGCATAGCAGTAGCTCTTCCAACAGGCGTAACCATTAGCAGGTTGGTCCTATATATTGAAATGTGAAATAATCTATGCTGACGTCGTCTTAGGTAATTATCGGGAACAAATAAAACCAATGCTCCGCACAATTTCAGGATTATCGATGGTAACGCGCAACAATCGATAAAAATGCGTAATCAGATACATATTCCTTCAAGTCTCTTAATTATTGTAGCCAAGAATACCTTGGAGGAACTCGGTTGGGTAAAGCCAAGAGATACTTAGAAACTTTTTTGTACTTTCTCTAGTAAACAGCAATACAATATATTTAAAATAATAAAAATTTATTTACACGTTTATAAATGAAAACTGAGATGGCAATTGTTATTAAAAACTTATTACCCAGAATATGTAAGATTTCTGTGTAGTGATAGGTTTTTCTAAATATTGATTGTATTATTTGTATGTATGACCTTTTGGTGGCCCATGAGGGAACCCATTTGGGTGTAATTAATAATTAAAAAATAAGTAGATACATACAAATAATATAATCAATATTTAAAAATGTCAATCTGCAATGTTGCTGAATCAATTGAAAAAATAGATTTTTCTATTTATCTCAGAAATCTGTCAGTCGGATATTGCTGCTTTTGTTTTGCTACTCCTCAAACATTTTGTGCAGATTTATTTCGTAAAAATTACGATTATACCGAATTTTTTCGTTTGTAGAACGCCACTGCAAACCAGAATGTGTACAAAATTACAGACAAGCGTTTATTAACAAACGCACATACGCACACTTACATTTGTTAATAGTTCGATAAATTCTTCGTAAATTTTTAATTACACCTTTATTAGTTAAAAAAATGTACAACAGAGAAGTATAAGTAAAAAGTATTGCCGGCGTAATATATGAATATATAATTACAAATTATAACTAACTAACTAACTAACCATCACGCCGTTTCCCTGCAGGGGTAGGCAGAGAGGATTGAACGCCACACTCTTCTATCCTGGCACACCACTTTTGCTTCGGCCACATTCATACATCTTCTCATACACGTTCTACGATTGTTGCGGCTTTTAACAGGGCCATCCTCAAATACTTGTAGTACCTGATCGTGCCAGGTCTTTCGCGGACGCCCTCTATTCCTGTTGCCTTCAACATTCGCCTCATATATTTTCTTAACCATCCTTTCCTCGTTCATACGTTCCACATGACCAAACCATCTCAGCACTCCTTTCTTTATTCTATCTACCACACTACAGCCAGCATTGCATTCACGTCTAATTTGTTCATTCCTCACTCTATCGACCAAAGATTTTCCACACAAGCGTCTTAGTGACCGCATTTCAACCGCATTCAGTCTACTTTCATTCCTCTTTTGCCAATTCCAGGCTTCACTTCCATACATAAGGGTTGGCACTAGAACGCCATTATGTACCGCTAGTCTTGCTTCTTTTGACAGATTCTTATTGGGCATAATTGCATTTAGTGCACCATTAACTTTGTTTCCCGCAGTTACTCTCCTTTCGATATCATTCTCATCCTTGCCGTCTCTACTAAACATACTTCCCAAATACAGAAACTCGTTCACTTGTTCTAAGCATTCGTTGTTTATAATTACATCACACTTAGTCACTCTTTCGTCTCTCTCGAATACCACCACTTTCGATTTGCTGACATTCATCAAAAGTTCACTCTGCATGCATACATCGGACATCCTGGATACCAAGCACTGCAGATCAGCTTCACTGTTAGCCACTAATACTGCATCGTCTGCGTATAGCAGACAGGATATGGTGAGTCCGTCCATTTTCGCTCCAAACTTCTAGATCCTTCAGTTCTTTCATACAATTATCCATATACAGGTTGAAAAGCCATGGTGACATTACGCATCCCTGTTTGACACCTTTTGTAATATCAAACCATGATGTGAATGTCCCATTAATTCTCACGCAAGCACTACTTCCTTCGTACAGGGATGCAATTGCCTGTATGAGTTTACTCTTCACCCCATATTCAGACAAAACCTTCCATAACTTTCGTCTTATCACTCTGTCATACGCTTTTTGGAGATCCACAAAGGCACAAAAAAGTTTTTGGTTCTTTGCCAAAAACTTTTCGGTCATCTGGCGCAGTGAAAAAATCTGGTCCATGCATCCTCTTCCACTCATGAAGGCTCCTTGTACATCCCACACTTTTTCTTTCGTTGTCAACCTCACTCTTTCTATCAAAATTCTCGCATACAGTTTGCCAACAGAGCTCAATAGGCTAATGGCCCGATAATTCGCGCAGTCCATTCGCGACCCTTTTCCTTTGTATAGAGGCATGATAACAGCTCTTCTCCAATCCTTAGGAGTGTAGCTGCCCTCTAAACATTGGTTGAAGAGTCTATGAAGCCACGTGAGTATTACTGGACCACCACCCTTAATGTACTCGGCAGCAACATTGTCATAACCCACAGCCTTGCCATTCTTCATGTGCTTCAATGCTCTTTTAATTTCTTCCACAGTTATTTCATTCACACTGTCGTCACTATTCATAAATCCGTTGGACGCCTCAAAGGAGTCCTCACTCACATTCCCATTACTCTCATACATTTCTTCAAAAAATTCCTTCCATCTATCTTTTATTTCATTCTCGTTTCTAAGCATCTTTCCATTCTTTGACATAATAGCATTCACACAACCTCTTTTCGTACCACTTCGAGACTTTTTAACTTCCTTCCAAAAGATCTTGATATTCTCTTGGAAGTTCTGAGTCAATTTAAGACCCTCGTCCTTCCTCAAACGCTCTTTTCTTTCTTTAAACTTTACTGAAAGTAAGGTTCCCAAACGTTACTGCATACACTTCAAGAGTATAATATGATACTCCCACACATAAATATAAATAGTTTTATACAATTCGCATGTGAAAATAGTTTTTAACGAACGGTAAAACAAATGGCAATGTTTTGTGAAATCGTTTAAAACATATATTATGTATTTTCTAATGGAATATCACAAAAAATGCATTATTTTGCCAGTTATATTTTTTAGTTTACAAAAGGTCATTCGATTCGGATTCCCACAGATTCGGTCAATTAAACACGTAACGTATCCTTCTCGAATTATATTTTATGAATTCTACCATTTTTAACGTTGTTAACGCCATTTTTTATGACATGACGTGAAAATTACTGTAACTGTTCATAGAAAAATAGCTGTATAATTTGTTTATTTATTTATTACCCTTAATGTTTTTTTATAATATCCTTAATGTTATTATGACAAAAACCCATTAAATGTGCACAGTTTCTTGCTATATCACAATCTCGTATCTCGTATTTCATCCAGAGAAATACGAGATACGAGATCTTGCATCTCATAATGCAGGGAAAGATTGCCGGAAGTCGAGGCCCTGGAAGAAGGAGGACTTGATGGCTGAAAAACTTGAGACAGTGGTTTGGCCAGTCTACTGTGGAGCTGTTTCGGGCCGCAGTAAAAAAAGTCCGCATAGCCAACATGTTAGAGAAGAAGAAGTCTTTTGCTAGTAAAAGAAACACGATAATAGCATTTATATCAAATCGGTTGAATTAGTATGACTTATACAACTTCTGGTTTGTGTCTTCTGGGGTATTATGCCATGTTATAGCTGTTATGTTATGCCATGTTATAGCTGTATTATGCCAGTTTCTAGCTGTTATGTTATAGCCATGTTATAGCTGTTATATTATGCCATGTTATAGCTGTATTATGTCAGTTTCTAGCTGATGTTTCGGATCCCATTGCAGGGTCCATCATAAAGGCTGATATTTTATTGTGAGTGTTGGTGTTGTGGTTAAGTGCTGGCTTGCAATACCGTGTCAAAAGCAGGTTGAGAACGTTGTCAGTGTTGTGTTAAGTATTGGCTAGGAATACCGTGTCGAAGGCTTGGTGTTTCTATGTATATGTGTTACGTGGCACAGTACCTTGTCGAAGTCATATGTTGTGTGTATATTTCATTTATTGTCTGATCACTATCTACAAGCAACCGATAAATATTAATAGAGGTGATGGTCTTAAATTAAAAACATTATGGTATCCGTCAATCTTCAAAGTCAATTTCGTCGCAGTTTTCGCAGAGATAGTGATCAGACAATAAATGAAACATACACTGATTAAATTGCCGTGAAAACCTAACAACATTCTTTGCTTTATACACGTATGAAGAATATTCTGCCAATTTTACCAAAATATTATTTATTAAATGTTTATCGACGCCTAAGAAATGCAATTCTAAAGAATATAAAATGAAAAAACGACTTAGTATCAATAGATTATATTCTCAAACCTTCTTAGGAAACCATTCGAAATTTATTTAGAAAACAACTGAGTTGAGAATATTAATTCAATACCAACACCAATTCAACCCTATGGTCGGATTATTCAAAAGAAAGCTAATAATGTTAATGGCAGCCATATAGTATAGCAGTAATACGAGTATATGGTGGTGATACTTTTTTGTCATAAATATTTTGTATCAAATACGTCAAAATTATATGTTACATTGAAAATCAATGTCACTTAAATAACATTACAAATATCACAAAATGCACTATCATTTTTTCAATAATACCGTATTTAGGAAACCATTCTTTCTGGTACAATCTGCACCTCTTAGTTTAACACGAAATTCTTTGCTTTTGTTCCTTCTTTTGCTTTCTTCCTATCCGTTCGTCGGCTACCACCACCTAAGTATACTGGCCAAACTTCTCAGGTTTTATCAAAATAAATTATGCTATTATTGTAGAAAGAAATGTACTCCGAAACATGTGGCATTGTATCAGCAAACCAAAGGGCGCGACCACGGGGAAGACTTTAAGAAGACTAGAAGATGGGGTAATATTGAGATAGACACGAGAATTATAGAATAAGGATACGACTACAGAGTTACTTTCTGTGACAAAAATACTTTTTGAAAAGGATATTCGAGCTTATCTAAAAGCGTCACATCAAGAGTGCATTATCATCTTTGCAAAATATGCATTCTAAGATAATAGGATTTAAGTTTTTTGTTCCCGTAATTCAATTGTTAGTATTAAAAATGTTTCTATTGCAAATCATCATGACGAAATATCATTATTGCTTTTTAACTATTGTATTTTAAAAGATTCTTGCATTCAATTTAAAGAAAATGTATCAAATGCAATTGTGTCACTTTTAACTATAAAACTTAAATGGCAACTCGCACAAAGATGATCTTTTGGTACATAGTAGAACTAACAATGATAATCATAACTGAAATTTTTTTTTTCTTTTAAAAGTCTTGTACTCGAGGTGCAACATGTTGGCCATCTCTGTGTTTCATCATTTCAACGTATAATTGAATTAAATTGCCCTGAGGAATTTAGCACGAAAACAAGTCTTTCCCATACGACTGACCGAAAGCACTCTCCCTTTCTCACACGCCACATCCGCCTCCAGATTGACATGGTCCCGCCCTAAGGATGCGAGGCCCTCGAAGGGGTCCCGGAGGAGCCCTGGTGTGGGTTTGCATATTTAACAGGTTCGTGGCCATGGCCGCTATAACCGTCAATATTCGTTCCCTCATTTGAAAGATGACGGTTGTATCCGTCGGTCAAATACATTAACTCGGTGGAAAGACGACTGCAGTCGTCGTAAAACGCGTGGGTACACGTAATAAGTTGAGATTATGTGTCTTTACAAAAATATGACCTCATCTACACTGTTACGTATACGGAGCGATCTAAATGATTTATTAGATCGACCGCGAGTTCCCAAACTTGACTTGGGTGAACTTTTTCAAAAATTAATAAAGTGTTGTGTAATCTTGTGCATTCAATTGATTTGCATTTGAGTAAGGCTAATTAATATATATTTCATTATGGTACCAACACTGGACCATGGATATGACAGAAGAGGAATGGAAGTAAGAATGTAGTGGATATGGGGTGGGAAATACGTTTATTACTACATACACTCATCTTCTATTTTATATTTTTCCTATATATTATGTAATATATTATTTGTTGTATCTATCTTGTTATCATTTTTTATACAATTTATACTTTAGTGTCTACTCTTTACCCGTTTAACATTGCCGCCTTCGGGCCAGCAAATCCGAAAACGATGGCGATTTTGACACCAATTTATTACATTTTCAAAATCGGTTTGCTTTAGAAATGGAATAAAAAAGTAACCCATAAAAACCAAGTTTTTATTATACTCCCTTTCTCTTTTAATAGTTGAAACTTTATTTTTTCGCTTAACCTACGCGTTAGGCTTCGGTCGGGCGACGCTGCGAAAGGGGGTAATAATTTTTTTTTTAAAATCCTAAATTATACTTTAATGAGGTTTCGCGTCTACCAGACGCGTCGAAATATTTTCATACAACTTAATAATTTCTATGAAAAAACCATTCAAAATTTGAAAAATCCAAAAATTTATTAATTTTTTTAACGAAAATTTGATAGATCTTCTTGATCGTTGCCACGAATCTGCTTGATTCTCGATTGGATCACGGGAAAGGGGTTTAAAATAGATCCGAAGTTTTTTCGTCAGACAAGAAGACAATCAGGCGCCACGAGTTAATATAAAGGGAGTAAAAATGTTAATCAAATAAAAAGAGACTACATATATGGTCGAAAATTTTTCGTTTACTTACCAGACTGCCGTGGCGAAATTGGATAACGCGCCATCCCCGGATAGAGTGGAGGGCCGTTGGTTCGAATGCCGGTAGCAGTTAAAATATTTTTTCGTTAATTTGATTTTTCTGTTTGTCTTTTCCTGATTAATAAATTGATTAATACAAATTTGTTTAAAATGTTTTTTTATTTATTATTATTATTTTTTATTTTTTTATATAAATAAATAAATACTTATACATGTAAAAGTACCCTCATTTTTGACGGATTACAGATAGTAATAATAATATTAACGAAGTAACAACGCAGCATTTCGCAATATTTAAGACGACACTGAAGATCCACATGTTTGCTTATTATTCGTGTCAGACTCCTGAAGATGTTTGACCGTCGCACCAGACGCCAGCACTCGAGCCCACCCAAAGAGGCGACAACTTAACCACAGATAATGATAAAAAAATATAAAAAACATTATTGACAATGTTAAGAAATCGTTAAGCAAACGCGGTAACTAGTTTGTTAAGCGCGTTGGTGTGGAGATTTATAATTTAACGTTGGATTTGTTAATTATTATTTACACTGTTTGCTTGTGAATTAATTAGCTGAACAAGCTTTTTTTCCTCATTTTTACAAGTAATTTCATGTAAAAATGAATTTTTACATTCCTTTTTCCTACTTTTTTACGCATACATAGCACCAAAGTATTATATATCTATCTATTTATTTTTTTCTGTTATCTCTGAATTAATGTAATTATATATTATACCACGCTTGCATGATTATATTCTCTTGTTTATTTTCAACTTGATGTTTTATCTATACTTAAAACGTAATGACACAATTTTTCTGTACGTTTTATGAATTTTGTATACCTACGATGTTTCATATATGCATCATATGAAAAGAAAGCTAATCAAATTATTAATACGTTAACAAAAATAATTTTAAAAATCTGAATGGTTTTAAATATACGCAACTGTTTCTCTATCAAGCAACTAGATATGTCCAAGTTATATTAAGAAAGTAAAATGAAAATTTTGTTATTCGATTAATTTCTTTAAAAATATTACAAAAAAGCAAATTTTCGTATGGTTCTGACGACACTGCTGAGCCGGGTTTTTAAAATGATTTCATAATTAGATATAATAATAATGTTTATTCATAATTAGACATAATAATTTATTTAAACATAAAATATATATTCAGAATACTTTGAGTAGATACGTCAAAATTTTTAAAGAAAAAAATACTGGATATAATCCCCACGGGGACGTCATTACTCAATATGTATTATAAATGTATCATAGAGACGAAGCTACATTTTTATAGGGAAAGTAGGTATGGAAGTCTTTTTTTTGGGTGTTCATAGGGCTTACGACCTGTCGTACGGCTGCCTTATGTGATCACTTTACACAATGTAACATTCACCAATTCCATCCATGATAGACTACCACATTTATAAAAAAATTCGAAGTTGTATATACAATATATGTTAAGTTTGCACAACTTGATTCGAATGTGAGTACATTATTTTCCAGTACAGTCAGTTAAAACTGGGCAAAGTATTATTTTTGAATTCTTGGTTTGGTCAAAAAGTGACATTTTCTTCCAAGCTGGAGCAGTTGGCTTTGAATTTTGGACAAAAGTTTACAGAAGCATTATTCAGGATTACATAATAATAAAAAAAATGAAGAAAATTAAAGATTTGTAGCAACAGGAGTGAAAAAACAGTTACATGGTGTAGATTTTTTGATTTTTTTTTAATGCTTATAATTTTTAAAAAACATGACTAAGATTTTTTAAACTATTTTTTTGATAGCTATTATGACTTGGCCTATCACTCGATTTCGGCTTGACGCCGAGATACGGGACATGCTGTATAAAAAATAAATAAATTGATATTGAAATTGAAATTTACGGGGTAATACTAATATGTTTTCTGGAGTAATATGCTGCGTTGCGGTAATATGTCAGTGAGATCCAAATCATTGGCCAGAAACGTCGTAAAACACGGCATGTTACCCCATAAAATACGAACCAGAAGATCACAGTATAAGTTCAAAATACATATAAATACCCTCATAAAAAATTGAGTTTTGTTTCAGGCAGTTTTACGATATATCGTTATTGTAATATACGAATCTGTCTGTCATATATTCGACGCACTGTGCGTAAGGCTAACCGGTAATCTGGAGTCATTCCAAGCTCGCAGTGGGTGTAGAAAAAATGTCGGGCAAATTATCCAAACCCACCTACCCTAAGGGCCTAAGGTTTAACAGACCCCTTCCCCCGGTGGCTAGGTGTACAATCGAACCAGTTTAAATATAGGATGTATTCATTTTTAAAATTTGGTTCTGAGAAGGCTTGGTTTCAATGATTTTCCCGTCGAATTTCTGTGTGGGATTCTAATCTTTGGAACATGAATTGTCTTTTTTCTATCAACATCGATAAATTCATTTCATCATCATCATAATCAACTGTTTTTCATCCAAATACTGGATGAAAGCCCCCCAAATGTTTCTCACTTATTTTTTGTGATAATTTTATTAGTAGTACCTATCGATAAGTTTGTTTAATTATTATTACTAATGAGTTGTTTTATTATAACTACTAATGAGTTAGGAATTATTATTACTATTAATATTAATGAGACGCTAAAAACTACTACTAGGTGAAAAAAAACATTGAATTTAAGCCGTATTATGTTAAATAATTCGGAAGAATATAATATACACATCAAAAAAAATATTGCTTAATACTCCACATTAGAATAAAGATGTATCATTACCAGCTGTAAAATCTACGTATTCTATTTCACGAGAAGAACGACAGATGTCTCCAGCATAGTTCCTTCAAAAATATGGATGGTTTCAATTTGAAACATATATAACCTTCAAAAATTTGATAATGTGTGGATGTTCTTACAATGAAATTGCTGAACGTTGCATTGTGCAAGTGTGCAGTGGCGAACAAGCAAGCCAAAATAAAGTTGGTAATAATTATTGACACAGAGTAACATGAACGTTTCGTCAGTATAGCAGGTTTAAGTCAACTGTCTATGAGATGAAATATTCTTAGGGCACAGTAAAGAGGTAATTAGAAATATTTTTTCACGACAGATAGCATGAAATATCAAAGGAAGTAGATGATTGTGAGGGCTTGGGGGAATAAAAATGGTAAGAATTTCTAGAAGCTTCGTATTTTTTCAGAACTTTTGAAGAGAAAATTTTCTATAAAAGCAATGCCGCGTTTTCCTGCTATTCTCAGTATAGAAATAAAGCACGGCAATCGATTTATTACCGCTATTTTATAACATTTTACATAGAAAATTCTGACATTGTTCATAGAAACGTAACGCGTACGTCTCGATTGTTTTGTGTGATATAATACAACAAACTGTTTTTATTGAGAAAAAAGAGGATATTTGTTGATTTATAATATTTAAAAAAATATTTTTACCATTCCAAAAAATTATTTAAAAAAGATTTAATTGATTTTCCCCTCATTCTTGGATTCTTATTCTTGCTTAAAATTAGTTCATTAATATTCAATTCGACCGATGCAGGTTTATTATAACGTAAACATGCCTATTGGACAAAATATCAAACACTGTGATCTGAGAAGTGAACCACATTAGAATAGGCAGTAATTCCACAACCCTGCTGCTCCGTGATGGCTCCGAGCGCCGAGGCGTATTTATGATTGCCTCATTTCATATTTTGCCATTAGGCACATTTCGGGAACAAAATAATAATCGTCTTATTATATTCGAATCAAGCGAAGAAAAGGTTGGGCGCTTGATTGAAACACTTCGGGCGGCGGACACCGAGAGCTTCGCCAGTGTTGCTCAAAGTGTTAGGTTGACGTCACAGAAAACCAAAAATATATTTTATTTATTTGTATATTTATTCCAGCATGTGGGGAGGTTAGAGCAGTCCTTAATATTACATATATGAAATTATGATACACATGTTAATGACGGGTATAAAAGCAAAAGCAGCAATATCCAAAAAATAAAAAATGTTTTGAATGCTGTCACCGAGGTTTACTAATTTAAAATGTACTGAATTCTTGATTTTATGTACCTATCCCTTTCTAAAGCAAATTTTCTATAAATTCATATGCTATATTTCCTATAAAAACTCAAATTTAGTGTCTTTACTATATTAGTAATCCTCGATGATTGCTTTAAATTTTTTTCGAATATTCCAGCATTTGCTTTTATACCCCTCATACAAAGTGTAAGAGAATATGGATATATAAATATAAATTATCACATGCAAGTAGGTACATAATAGGTGAGATATATAAAGAAATAAGGTATATAGCGAAAGTTATTAAAATAAATACTGTATACAAAATAATATAAGATAAGCGAAGCGAATGAAGTAAGTATTAACATGTTGGCATGTTGATTATGAGGGGTCAGTATTTTTCTCTAATATGCACAGATGCTGAATCCTGTAGACATAAATAAAACCTGGTGCTACGGCTGGTTTCCATTAGTGATAGGCAAACCGTTTTTTTAACTACTACGCACGGTACAGATATTTAAGATGTTGTCAAGTAACGATGGTTGCCCGTTTAATTGCCAATCATCGAAATAATCAGATACAATCTAAAACAACCGTTAGTGAGTCACCAGTTAATATACCATCACTAATTAAATTTAGTCATAGTTTGTTTGTTCATAGTTCAACTTAGTCATTATTTATAGTTCAAGACGTAGTTCAACTTAGTTTCAACAAGTTAGTTTGACTTGTTTATAAAAATACTACGAGCTTATAAATTTTAAAACAATTATGAAAGGGTATAACTAAATACTTTTAAAAAGTATAATTTCATAGTAAATAAGTCACGTTTTATATTACAAGAAGACGTTTTTGCAGAACAGTCTCGGCTAGGAACGAATTTTTAATAAAAATAACCCATAAAAACCAAGTTTTTATTATACTCCCTTTCTCATTGAAACAGGTTTCGCGCTTACATCACGCGTCGGGCTCCTTAATAATTTGTATGGATTCCAATTTGAAAATACCATTAAATTTTCGAAAAATCCAAAATTATTTAAAAAATTTAAACGAAAATTTGTAAGATCATTTTTATCGTCGCCACGAGTCTGCCTGCAAAGTTTCAGCTCGATTGGATCACGGGAAAAGGGTTAAAAATTGATCCAAAGTTTTTTCGGCAGGCAAGCAGACGCTACGAGTTAAAAGAAAGGGAGTAAAAAAACGTCTATTCTGAAAAATTTTTTTTTTTACTAGATAATAGAAATGTGCTTTAACTGTAGTATTTATGTATCTTAAACATACGCCAGGGGCAACATTCTTCTGCTGTCATCAACCCTTTTCTTAAAGAACGGGATCAATTTATCTCTGTAAGTTTTTATAGTCTGTGGTTGACGCAAAATAGTCCGCTGTTAAAAACAATACGCCGTAAAAAAATTAAACGTTGCGAAAAAAAGGCAGGTAATTTTGAATCAACCTAATATAACAGAGTTTTTTATAAATTAGTAAAAAAGTGTATGTATTTATTGAATATTTTTTATTTGGTCATCAGAAACTAAACTGTTTTTCCGTGCCATACGGTTACAGAGTTAAAACACAAATTTTTAATTTACTTTTTATCTATCAAATTTAAAGCGCTCAAACCAAAAACGCACCGTGTGTTCTTTTGCGATACCTGGTCCATACACGTCGTTAATATCAATTGCCATTTGTGAAGCATTAGAGCCACGACGAAACTCATATTAGAAAATAACATGAATTTTAATTTTCTCCTTAGTTGCAGACACAGCGATCTCAAAGAAAAAACTAACTGCAGGAAAACAATTGAATAATTAATTTTGAAAACGAAATATCATAGCTTTGATATGACATTAATTTATATTTAGAATTCCATATCGAATGCAAGATATTGAACTTCATAGGGCTCAGTATTGGAGAACGGCAATTAAAAAAAAAAAAAAAAGTACGAAAATCAAGTTTAATGCAATGATAGTGGATGTAAGATATTCCAACAAGTTTTATATATTTTGGTACCACTACATTAATGTCTATTTTTTGAATATTTTTGATTTGACACAGTTGTGAAAGTTGGATTAAGAATATTTATCAATTTTTTCTTTGTGCATATTATAAACCAATTATGTATAACATATTATTAAAGCACTATTATTTCCAATTTACATAATTATTAGCTTACAGGCTTCCGCTACACTGCACTACCAGTTAGTTAATAGAGTGGTTGTTAAATTATCTTAATACGTTATACAAATTTGTTAGCGTATAGATAAGTAGAGACATTAATCGTAAGTGACATTAATATCAATTTACGATACACTAGGGTATCAAAATATAAAACTGAAGATATATTCTGCATAGGTATGATTCGATATAAGTCCTTACAGATTAAATGAATTGGATAGTCTCTTCACTTCGATGTCACTTTAAAGCTACGAATTGTAAACATATTTTAGATTGTCAAGCGCTCCAAAGGGTGAAATTTTGAGTTAAATAGCATTATACGAAGTATTCAAAGTAATTATTGCTGGTCCAAATATGAGTGAAGGACGCTTCAAGGGCGCTTTACAGATGCGAAATTCCGAATAAGTAAGTTTTTAGGTTCTTCATGAAAGATTGCTGATTTTCCATGGATCGCAACACTGGTGGCAGCTGATTCCACATAGCTGGGCCCGCAATGCTGAAAGCACGTTCCGCAAACTTGGTGACTCCAGGTCTCCTTGGTACTACCAGCTTGCAGAGTGCCTCCTATTTAGCTGACCGCAGTGTGAGCCGCCTGTTATCCGGGAACAGAGGTCCATCAAATATTGTGGTGCATTTCAAGACTTTTGTACACCATCAGAGAGAGTTTTAAATTTATACGCTCCGGCAGGCAAAGCCAATGCAGCTGCTTCAGCATCGTTTCAGCACATATTGCGTTAAAAGTTACAAATAACTAATCGAAAAAGAGTAATAAACGATAGAAAATCTAACCTAAATGTTCGAAAGTAAATGGCGTAGGTTAATGGAACGAGAAGAGAAGTTATACTATTTTAGATTGCAATAGCTGAATCCGTTACCTAGCAGGACTATATTCCTGCTTTAATTATGAGTTGAAAATGTTCAAGCAACTATGACATAAAATCAATAGTTATGGAGATACGCGACATCTAATTTTGCATTTTTTTCAATATTTCTGGCTTATTTTTTATAAAACGTTGGACTATCATTACATTAACTTATAACGAATGTGTAAAATTCATACATCTTATCACCTTTTAATACAAAACAAATAAAATAATATGAACCTTACAATTCCAATGGAAAAACATTCCAATTGAAATTTCTGCAGGGTTTTTATCATTATATTTTACTTGTATTGAGACGAATGAATTTCGTAATCGATATACAAACTTTGATATAGCATAACTCCGTAACTTTTGGTATTATGTCATGACTACTTAAACATTTTTGGCTCATAATCAAGGTAGGAATATAGTCCTGTAGGGTTTTTAATGTTTTCCAAATAGCCCTGTATATCATTATTTGTGGAGGTTATTGAATGATGATGGTAATTTACAAGTATTCGCAGGGTATTATTTTCAATAAATAAATACAATACTGGGCTTACCAAATTGCGAGAACGGTTATACAAAGTCGACACCTTTGAAAAAGGTGCAAAATGCAACCTTATCTCTGCATTACATCAATTCCTGAGAGCGGTGCAGTGCTGCCTTTACCTTTTTACGCTGCCCTAATGACGTGGCGTGCTGTTGATGATTGACAGATGAGGAAGAACACATTGAATTCTCGAGGGGGTATCGAATACAGGGCCCGCGGACTTCAAAGGACCGAGCAAAGAATTGAGAAATACAATCTAGCAAACGGAGAAATTAAAGACAGAGATCAATGAAGGAAAAAAAACGAGCGAACCTTACAGTAGTCGCATATGATGTGTAACATTTGACATCTCACAAGTAAAAATATCAATTGAGCTGCATCAGAAATTAACATATATATTTTAAAAAGCTAATACCTACATATTTATCAATTAATACAAGTAAAGAAAATGTATTTGCATTAATTTATTATTGAATTTTGCCGGACTAGGTACCGTATATATATTTTTATTGACAAAATGTGTTTGGTCAATTGTTTGTTTTTATTTATTTTCATAGATGACGGTAGTGTGCCGCTATACATATTGTATGAAAAATTTGAATAAATATTTAAAAATAATCACATAAATTACATAAAATTTGAGAATGTAAATCATTAAAAGTAGTTATTGTTTGCATTAACATAAAAAAATGTATTTATTGGATAGTTTCGATGATATAAGCCAAAATATATCAAAATTACAACATCCACACGTTTGACACTAGACGCTCAACATGTATACAAAATCAGAAGCGTTGAATGTTGGAAGTGTGCATCTTCGCTGTGATGGCACTTGCTGGACATAGATTTGTTTATAAACGACAATTTTTTTCCATCGCGCGCGCTCATCGGTCAAATGAAATTGCGCGCGCTTCCCCGGCGTCTTATTTCCTGTTACGCATTTTCATCCTTTTTCACGAAATCACTGCCACAGGTTGCAGTAAAGCGAGAGGAAAAATGTTACACATCGAAAACATGACACCCATCAACACTGCACTAGAACATCTCAAAAATATCACTGATGGATTTGGCGTTAACATTGTAGAGATTATTACAGACATACTAAGAAGCAAAAAAAAAATTGAGCTAGTATTACAGTAATCGCTAATGATGTGTAACATATTTTCTCACTAACGCTCAGTAACGATCCATCCAACCTGCTTGCAGCAGTTTGGACGTGTCGGTGAAGAAGTCTGCGATGCAGTCCACGGAGAAGAACTTTCCATGAGCCGAGCGTAAAGATGTCATATATCGAAAATTTCAAAATAATTATTAAGTGGTTTTGAACTAAAAAGCAAGTACCATTAAACCAGGCGCGTGCAGTCAAAACCAGAAGCATGACTTTTATTTAAAAATATATTTTGAAAAATAAATCGAAATTAAATATTTGTCTGGCAGAGTATTATGAAAAATTGAAATCTTAATAATGTGTTAATTATTGTGATAGGAATATTAAGAGATGTATGTCTTATTTCGGTTTCTTTTCAAAATATATGCTTAGGAAAAATTATGCATCTTGTTCTCACTGTACGCCCCTGAATTAACAACACATAGATTGCAAAAAAAAGCCTTATATTTGAAAAATATATGACAAATGAACAGCTAATTTTATTTATATTTTTCCTTAACAGATATTATTAAATTGCTTCATTTAGGATAAAATTCTTTTACAATCTAATTTGGGATCTCACAAAGTAGGAGCCAGTAACCGACAAGTTTACGTTATCGTATCAAATCTAAAATAGTTTCCTATTTTTTTCAAGTGTTCATGTGCCTAAAATATTTACTTTGTTGGGCTAAAATGTGAGAAAGCTTTTGACAAGATTGCATACTTCCGGTTGCGTACCAGGACGCCTGAACAGCAGTGTTGAATTATGCCTTGAATTTTAATGAGATGGCAGAATTAGAAGGAATTACGCACTATCGAAATCTCTCATAATCTCTGGAACGCTCTACAACACTCTGGAATCGACTGTGACGTGAATACCAATACCAATAGAAGGGATCGGCCGGCTATTGCGTGATAGTCATTGTTTGACAAATGCGACATTACCTGCAATAAAAACCGTAGCAATGTGACCAGCGCGTGTTTTACCGCGTAACAGTTTTTCAGCGCGAGTACCTACCGATAAGTTTTCTAGTGCGGACCTGAGCGATTTACGTAACATGCATCAGTATTGAAAAGACAAGTTACTCAGATGTGATAAAACTGCTGCAAAGATTATAGAACGAGATACGAAATTGGATAATTAGTGTGTGATTATTCCAGAAATATTAAGAAGAGTGCCCTAGTTAAGTTTGTTTCAGTGACTTTTTGTGAAAGTGGTTTAAATTAATTTTCCTTCCACAGCCACGTCCCGTGACAATAATAACAAACACATAAACGATTTATTTTGTACCGCAGGTAGCGGCAACGCAAAAAAGGTGGAAAGGAATTCAACTAGAATTACACTCTCATACATTACCATTCACAAACTTGTTTTACGTGTATTCAAAGAAACATATCAAGATTATAATATGTATGAAAAAATTAACGATTTTATCCCTCTCGGGAGGCTGCGCATCTAAGAGCCCCTGGCGACGAGGAAGTGAACCTTGCCGCGACCGACGGAGATGGTCTAAAAACTCGAAGTCTCGTAGCGGGGAGTCCGTCAATAGAAACGTGAAGTTATTCGAAGAGATACGCACATATATAAGGCTGCACATTTCGATACTAGATTGATTGCCCCTACCTTTTCCGATGCGCCCCTGATATGATCATCGTAATAAAAGTTTATTTATTTTAATAAGTCTCTCCATAAGGAGCGAACACGGTTCGAGTCTTGACATCTAAACACCTTTTTATTCAGGCTCGTGTCTTTCGGCATTCTTTGTCGGTGCCATTAGTTACTGTCGACTCTGTGGTATTCGCTTATTATATTAAATTTTCTATCCTTTAAGGCGTCCCTGTAAAAAGGGTCCATATTTTACGTCACATCACAAATTGATTTTATTGTTTTAAAATTGTCTATATAACGGTTATGTACCACGTGCGTATTTTATTTTTCATGATTTCAACTCAATCTTGCCGAAATTCGACCTAAAAACTTGACTAACGTGAAAAATGTATCTATATTCATCTGGTAATTTTATTTTATTTTCATTTATTGGTTTTCTTACAGCCATATAATTAATAAATCTTGAAAAAAACAATAATTGATGTACAGAGTCTTGGGCCAATTACGAGAAAACACATTATATATATATAATATATATATATATATTATATATATATACATATACAAGAATTTTACACCAGGATCGATAAAAAAGTAAGAAAAAACAACATGTCAAATAGTGAGTTTGTGTGAGTGTGTGTATTTGTATTTTGTAATAAATGTGACGGAAGCCGGTAGTTTGACGATGTCACTGGGATTGTATAACAATATGAATAAACAAATAAAACGTAAATTTACTGTCCATAATTGGCAAGTGTATATTAGAAAATAAAATAAAAACTGAAATTTTGGTTATTTATTTCACTCGGTATTTTTTCTCTCTCCTGTAAAATTTTATTTTTGCATATAGACACTTATAGAAACACTTTCATTGAATTATTAGTACATATTTAGATTTGCATTCTATTTTAATTTCATCATTAATACTTTTTAACATTTACCTCCCATTATCTTTAATAAAATAATATTCTTACATTATACAATCTATAATATACATCCTACAATCAACAATATATCTAATATTTTTACATTAATTATGGCATTTATTTCTAAATTTATTTAGCTTATTTCCATTTTTCATATTTTTGGCGTCATCATATGACAATGACACATATGTATAATGCGTAAGAATCAATTCAGGTTTGAGATTAGAAACATCTCTGTCATTTTCTCACTTTTTTAAACTCATTTGTGACTAGTGTGACAAAGATAAGTATCTCTCTTCAAAACCGAGAAAAGAATCATCTTGAGAATCATTTTATGTGAAAGTGTGACAAAGAGAAGTACAATACTTGTCTTCAGATTCAAACAGAGAATTATTGTGATCAAGAAAAATCATCTCCTTGATTTGTAGCGACTCAGACAAGATCCCGACCAAGGATCAAATAGCGTTAATTAAATTATATATTTTTATTAAATTTGTGCAAGCAATTATTAAGATTTATTATATGTTTCCTACTAATTTCGGGAAAAACAGATCTTCCCGAAACTAGAATTGAAACAATAATAATTTTAAATGATGGGTGCGTGCTATAAAAAGTTAGTTAAAGAATAAACGTTAAGTAAAATGTTACTCAGTGATATAACTGCCAAATCAATTATTTCCAGTACGGAAAAAAAATATAATTAAATATTTAATTACATTTTGACAGATTATATAAAACACTAAATTATTTAACTGGGCTAATTAACACTGTAAATCTGTTATAGTCGAACCGTTAATGCCTAAGATTTTTTTTTCATATAAACCGTCTACTCTAACATTTCCTCATCTGTCCGGTTTAAATTCAACTATGTAAGTCCGGTATACACGTGTACATCTTCTGGTCGTTTTCTTGGTTTGCAGGACGATTTCTGGGCTAGCGTAATTGGTGTAAGTGATGTTATAATGGATGGGTAGACCTGTTTCTATTGAGAGGTTCCTGTTTCTGATAATCTACCACCGTGCACGTTGTTTTTATTAGTTACTTTCCTCTGAAAATCGTGGCGCATTCTTCCAGTCCTAACGAGAAATATAGGAAGACATACTTCCTGACTCCTGTGTATATTCACTAATTGACTATAAGTTACCACCGCATTCTTCCTAGTCAACAAATAAAAACCATAGATTTGGTGCATTTATTTTCAGTTCACATTCTGTACAAGTTAGTAAAGAACACACTTAAGAGGCCCCAGTACACGATTTGCGCATTTGCTCTCGTTTTGCTAAATTTAACGTAAACTTATTAAATCATTTTGCAAAATCCATAGCTAAACAGACTTTTAATCAATTTTATTATGATAGATCCATTTACTCTTGAAGCATTTCCTTAAAAAATATGAACAAATATATTGTTATAACATCAAAAAAAAATTATAACACTATTCTAGTTTACACGCAATAGAGTTATCTTTGGTACACTTAATCTCTATATTTTCAAATAACGACCATATATTTTATTTACAAATTGATTGTATAAAGATTGAAAAGGCAGTGGTGCTATTTAGACATCAATATATTTCTACAAGTAGTTAAATATATCGTTTTAAAAAAGACAAAAATTAAACGTTCTGTTTCCTATATTGCAGTATCCATAAAACCAGTAAAAAATAATTTATTTTGATTAAATTTTACATGCGTACTAAGAAAATTTCACTGTGATTAAAATAAAAATATTCAAAAAATTATACCTCATCTCATCACAAAATCATACTCAAGAATTCTAATTAACTAAATCGTATAGTCTGTTAAAAGATCATTTTTCTTTCAAATGACTTCGGTTGGACAGTCCAACCGATAATTAATTTTAAGTGGAAAGTTAATATTTGGCATAATTTTTCTATTTTTTATTTTTTGTATGTTAATTTAGGATTTGCTGTTAACTTTTCCTAAAATAAATAAACAGAAGTTGTAGTGTTACACAGTCCTATGAAAAAATTCAGCTACGACATGTATTTATATCCGTCAATTCTCGGTCGTACATAATCTGCTGGTTTGAGTTTTCTGGGAAATTCTGCCATGTTAAAAAGTTGAAGACGTTTAAGGAGGCCATTATCCATCAGTGGATGTAGAAGGGCTGATGGTGAATAAAAACAAGAAAAATGGCACGAACGAAACTGGGTAACTATTAATATACACGGTGAAACAGAGCTAGTCCACAATATTTTACAGACAGATTCCTACCTGCACTATGAGATTATGAGTCGAAAATATTAAGCTACAATATCTTAATTTGATTAGTCCTGTTATTTTTCAAATATATCTGACTTATCTTCTGAAATTTTTTAAATTATTATTGAACTGATTCATATCGAACATTAAAAATTCATGTTAAATAAAATGAAAAGAATTAGAATTTTTTGTAATGTTTTAATCATTTTATTTGATTTGTACGTAAGTTTACAAATTTTTTAAATTCGATAAAAGTTACTTTCATGATAGACGCTTATTTCCATAACTATTGATATAAGAAAATTTTAGATTTATAATTTAGATAGAAATCCACCTGCAAAGAATTGTGCACTATTGGTGGAGTATCGTGCACAAATTTCCTTTTAGATATTCAGTAGCAACATAGCGACATCTGTATTGGAATACGGGAATGATAACGTTTTCGACTGCAGGTGGCAGTTGTAAAAATAACACTCTTATTCGTAGGTGTGAAAGTTAAATGTATATAAAACTTTCAAAAATTTAATAGATGTGGTAGTCTTCATGGGCGAAATCGGTGAAGGTTACATTGTGATCACTGTGATCACTTAAGCCAGCCGTATGATAGATGGGAAGCTCTATGAAAATCCAAAAAAGACTTCCATACCTACTTTTCTACATAAAAAATAGTTCGATCTCTATGAGACATCTGTGATATATCTTGATTCCTTTTAGATATTTATAGTTTTCTATTTATTATGTTTCATAAATTGTATATAATGATTATTTTGCGAATTCGTACCTACCTAGATTTACTTTTATTTTTTATTTAATATAAATAATTATTTTTGTATTTAATATAAATAACCTTGGGCAAAGAAATCCCTATCAGAAGAAACCATTTGTTTGACTCAGACTGCACAGAAGTAACGAAAAAGAAAAAAGAACTCTATCAAAAAACGTTACAACAAGGCTGCACAAGACGAATTATGGATATCTATAGGGAAACGAGGAAGAGAGAAAAGAAGATGCACAGGAAAAAAAACGTAAATTTCTACAAAAAGAAATTAGAGAGGCTGAAGTACTCAGGCTTAAGAATGAGAGAGGTTTTTCTACAAAAACGTAAATAGCATGAGAGCTGAGTTTAAATTAAAAATAAATATGTTCAAGGACGAGAATGGAGTATTACTGAATTTTTTACTTTTCAGCCTGACATCCCGAGGAGATGGGTGAGGTACTTTGACATGGTTCTCAATAACAACTCGGTAGAGGTGGAGCACAACACGGTGGAGAGAACCCTGAATTCTGAACCCCCTTCACTGGAGGAAGTGATGCAGGCAACAAGACAGCTGAAAAACAACAAATCCCCCGGGTCAGACGAGGCGGTGGCTGAATTATTTAAAGCAGCAGGTGGAGAGTTTGTCCAATACCTGCATAATATATAATTCAAAAAGTATGGACAGAAAAAGAGATGCCCGAAGAGTGCAGACTAGGAATTGTGTGTCCACTATACAAGAAAGGCGACCAACTCGAGTGCAGTATTTACAGGGGAATAATAGGCAACATCTTATACAAAATATTGCTCCCAATGTCTAAGGAAATCATTGGCAACTACCAATGTAGCTTCAGGCCAGGCAAATCATGCATTGATCAAATTTTCTCCTTGAGACAGATCTTAGAAAAAACGTTAGAATACAATGTCGAAACTCATCATCTCTTTGTAGACTTCAAGGCCGCGTATGATAGCATAAATAGGAATGCATTGTACAATGCAATGTGTGAGTTTGGAATACCGCGTAAGTTGATCAATCTGGTGAAATTAACCATGTCCCCAGTAGCGTGTAGAGTCAGGGTTGGCAATGATCTGTCCGAGCCCTTTGAAGCGCTCCACGGGGTGAGACAAGGAGATGGATTGGCCTGCCTCTTATTCAACATAACCTTAGAAAAAGTTATTCGTGACTCAGGAATTGAGATAAGAGCAACGATATTTGACAACTCTGTGTAACTATTAGCTTACGCTGATGATATCGACATAATTGCGAAAACTCCAGATGTTTTACGTAATGCCTTCATAAATCTTGAAAGTTCTGCCAAAAACATGGGTCTCATAGTAAACCAGCAGAAGACCAAATACATGGCCGTAGGATGCACCCAACAAATCCCAACTCATTCGTGTGGAAGTCAAAATTTTGAAACGGTACCAAGATTAACATACTTAGGATCCCTGATAACAAGCCACAATAATACTTCGAAGGAGATCCAGAAGCGCATAGTGAGCGCAAATCGCTGCTTTTTCCGCCTACAAAAGCAGATAAATCCATACTGCTGTCCAGAAACACCAAGATATTAATGTACAAAACGCTTACTAGGCCAGTCCTCACGTACGCAACTGAGACGTGGGTACTAACTAAGAGGAATGAGCGAGCACTGGACGTTTTTGAAAGGAAAATTTTGAGGCGTATCTTCGGACCGGTTCAAAAAAATTGACTTTGGCGCAGACGTTACACCAATGAGCTCGTACCCTGTTAAAGGAGCCAAACGTCACAAAATTTATAAAACTGGAAAAACTTCAGTGGCTGGGTCATGTGAAGAGAATGTCCGAGCATCAAGCATCAAAGTCCCTGCTGAACTCAAGGCCAATAGGGCGAAGGAACTTAGGAAGGCCAAAATTAAGATGGAGTGACAACGTCCTCAAAGACATCTCTGCCTTAGGGCTTCGGAACTAGAGAGAGCTGGCACTAAACCGAGATGAGTGGAGGAAGATTATTGAGAAGGCCAAGACCCACCAAGGGTTGTAGTGCCAAGATTGATGATGATGATAAATATTTTTTTTACAATAAAGATTGTGACAGTTTTTACAATGATATATCTCTTCTACATGAGTAATATAACTCGCGAGTAGGAGAGTAGTATCATTTTATTTTAAATATATTGAATAGTAAAAAGTACATACCTACTAAGTACCTACCTACTACCTATATATAGACACTTTTCTTTATTCATAAATAATTTTTTTCTAAATTGTTTTTAAATACATATCAAAAAAAATATATATTGATTCAAATCTTGCCATCGATGTTTATTTTAAAGAAGTTTTAAAACGAGCAACTCGATGACTGATGTCTTAAACGAATGTCAATGTATTAAAAATCATGCACGCTCGAAATGAACAAATGTTAAGTATTCTGTACAAGTGCTGTATTGAGTGCCATTACGCAACAGCAAATTCCTGGATGGCAGTTGCTTAAACTCCATAAATAATATCGAAGAAATAATATATTCAACGGATCAGGTCCATCTCAGCAGCAGCAACAGACGGACTGAGCAATTCCAAAACAATTTGTGCAGATAACCGAGTCGGCTTTATTGGAATCGTCATGAATTATATATAGGAGCTAACGGGGCTTACTCCAGAAGGTTGCTTACATTACAGTCGGAACATCGTCAAGTAAAGACGTTCTTCGTCAGGCTCAGGTAGACCTTAATGTATTCATGTCAAGTAAAAAGGATTACATCAGTAGCTCCTTGTGTTCCGAGTGTACCTGTCGCATTGACAAGATCCTTTTCGAGAAAGTTCGCTCAGACGATTTACGGTTCGCAATCTTCTTTTTGACTTGATGTAAGGGATCTATATTGTCGACTGTGTAATACGAAAATTTATAAAATATTATCCTTAATGAAATGCGATGTGTTGTTATGCTAATATTATTAGATCTTCAAATTTTTCAAATTCCGTTTGTGGCATCATTTTATAAACGAAATGATAAAAACTTTGTTTTAACCACACTTTAATTTTGATGTGAAAAATCAACATGTTTCGAGAGTCAAGCTTCCTTGTTCAGGACAATCAATGCACATTCAAAGTCCTGGAATGAAAAAAATAGAAATTTTAGAAATAAGAAGAACTTTTAATCTTGTTAAATTGAATATCATAAATAACCGGGATCTTTTTGCTAATATTTATCTCTTAAATTTGTTTTCAGATTAGTACTTAATTCTCATCATATCCCTTAGATACCTATATTTTTTGTTTTTATCTATACATGGATTTTTTATTTTTTAGTATATATAGGTTGTATCCTGGAGAAGGGACTTTTTGTCCGGAAACGTGTTGATATTTTCGACAAATAAAGTAGGCACAACCGTATTAATTATGCATAAAAAAAGATAAATAAGATTTTAAATAAACGTAGTCTATCATGTGAGAGTCCTTGGCAGAATTTGGTTTCGAAAGATTACGTATATTAATATTTTGATTTGAGAGCCTCAGCCATGAAAAATATATCCAGTCTAACGTTACCGGATGAGATACAGTTGCTATACTAATGGAAACAAAACGGAAGAATATAATTAGAATTAAGCAAGCAATTAAGCAAGAAATAATGTATTTTTAATGTCAAAAACTATTGTGGTTTGATTTTTTAACAATAAATTTCAGGTAATCCTCTAGGCGTTAACATTAGCGACTAAATATTATCATATATAAGGCTACTAAATATCCATCATATAATATATGTATGATGGATATTTATATATATATATATGCTTTCTGAGCATTAATAATATTCAATTTTATAAGGTAGTAGATCATTTTTTACATTTGGCTTGCGCCAATGCTCAAGAAGGTTAGTTTGTATTTTGTTTTTATTACATTTTGTTGTAACGGATATATAATAAATATAACGTCATTATTGATGGGTTACTTGTTACATCCAGTTAAATATTATATTAAAGATCATTTCGAAATACGGTAATTGCTATATTTTTTTAATTGAATCAACGTGCTTAAGATTTACAACCACGGGAACACAAGAAGCAGTCGATTCATATCGGTCGGTTTATAAATCTTTCCAATTAAAATACAAATGTTTCAATGAATTACTCACTGCTATGGAATATTTTCCGTCGGGCGCCTTATTGATTTATATTGCGATAGAAAAGATGTAGAAATACATTTTAATAAAAGAGTTGTTTGTAAGGTTCTATCATCTTTGCTTCACTTATGTTAGTTCGTCTCACTCGGTTCAATAATGTTTAGCTTTGTATATGTTTCCCTTTTTAGAAATACCCTTCTTTTCCTAATAATAATTTTTTAAATTTTTTAAATTTGATAAATTGAAAATCATTTCTCTTGATGTTTCAAGATGTGTCTTAAAAACTTCCTGTCTTGATGTCATTGGAAAAATTACATCAAAAGAAATATACTCGAGTATGTGACTCAATAAAATTACGAACGATGAACATAATTTATCAGTAATAAATCGACAATTAATGGAAAATATTTTACTTCTTGTTATAATTTGCCAACTTTAAAAAGTATTATTTCCACGTATCTGGCACTACAACGCCACGATACTGTTATAATAATTACTCGAGAGCATTTCATCCGTTTTTGTTAATCAATAAATTGATAGATATAGTGATGAAAGCGAGTCAAAAGCTCCATCTAAAACCTTCCGACAATCTGGGGATGAAAGAAATAAAATAAACCTTTTAACTTAGTGTTAAACGTCGAGTACAAGCTCGCGGCTATATAAGGCTTCCCGTGCTTTAACCCTTACAATGCCGTATTAAAAAATATCTGTATATGATCGTGGTGTAAATTTTTGTGACCATTGGATATTTTCAAGCATTTTAAATTAATAAAAATGATATTTCTAGATAAAATGCTACAATATGTAGTGTATATATGTCATATTTAAAACCAGCAAAAAAAATAGTATATGTCATAGATTAAACAAATATTGAACTATAAATCTATAACTTCTTCTTCAAATATAGCAAATTTATTTTATGGTGACATAATTATAATTTATATAAATTAACTTTGTTAACACTTTCGTCAGGATACAAATGAATACTAAATAAATGTTTGCATAAATAAAGTTTATTTCTATAAATTATAATTATAATGTCACCGTAAATAATTTTTCTGTGATTGAAGAAGGAGATATTATTTGTTTAATTTTTCGGTACAAGTATGTTATTCTCCGGCGAGGGAGGGGTTAATTAATGTTGCAGATAAATTGTGTTAATTAATCACAGAGCCTGTTTAATCACGCCTGTTTACAGTGTGTCAACAGGTATTAACGAACGGGCTGATTGCATCCGTTGTATGTTCAAAAACTCGCTCAGGCGATATACGGAGTGACGTGTCGTTGAGCTCGCGGTATGTAATTAAATTATTGCATCGGAGATCACTCATAAATTGTTGCAAGAATTTAAGAACTTCACTTTTATTGAAACTGATATGGTGTATTGACGGGTTTGTTTGCTTGTTCTTGAGGTAAGAAACAAATAAAATTATCTTGTAGATAATAGTCTTAATGTCTAAAACACGTGTTTTAGACTCGACGACATTTATTTTTATTCTGAGACGATTTTTCGCTTTATAAAGGCGTTTAAGTATCCGGATTCTAGCGTGTAATAATCCTGAAAAAAATATGCTTTGTGATTTCGAATATAACAATCGATTTTAATCTTTGAAATCAATCAAACATATCTTAAGAGTATAAACATAAATTTTACTAAACCTATGAGTCTTTCGATTATTTGCAATTATACTAACAAGCTAAATAACTTTTAAAATTACGATCTTTTTAAATAAAAAGAATTTTGCTGGTGAAGTCTAATATATTTTTTTTATACGAGTGACGACATTTCAAATATCTAGCAGTATACGATTTTTCTAATTTTTATTTATTTATTTAATCTTAATCAGGATATATAATAGTCCAAGTAAAGAAATATTGTACAAGTTTTCACGGTGCCTCAAATACCTACCCCAAAAATGTCTTACAGGTCTCCTTCTATTACACATGTCTCAAAGAGACGAAGCTATATTTTTATAAAGGAAAGTAGGTATGAAATTAGTTTTTTGTGTTCTTCCTTACATATTTTCCCATATAAAAAAAAAACTTCGTCTCTGTGAGATATCCTATAATATATCTTGATTAAAGATGTCTCTCTGAGGATAAAATACAGTATTGTGTTTTTGAAAAAAAATGACATACTCAATAATTATTTATTCTTATTCAAATGTGATTTGCAAGTAAGGATAGACTGTGCCTGTCTCACTAGAAGAATTTGTGTTGAAACAGTTGGTAAATTAGGTAAAATGTGAAGTAATAAGTTTGCACAAATGTTACCAAAACATGCATAATACTACTATGTTTAAAAATAATGGTTGATATTTACCATCGAATTCAATTAAAAATAAATAAAACAATAGGTAAGATTTGATTCTTCACAAAGAATCTATGGAATAAAATTCGGACGGATTAGAAACAAATAATTTAAGGGAATCTTCATTTTGATCGATTTATTTCCCGGTAAATATTATAATTTAACAGTTAAAAGTTGACGCGAAAAAAATGAATACACTTTGATTGATCAATATTAATTATTTGTCGGGTGTTTTTTTGTTAAATTTTTATTGTTTTTTAGCAGAAGCAGAACGTACTAGATTATCCTCATCATGAAGACTTAATCTTCGTTCCAAAACTTTTCTAATCAATTTTTATATTGTATTTTTTTACATAAAGTAATATAATTTAACATTTAAAATTTATTCTAATATCTCTATGAGAGTTGGAGACTCGTGTATAGAGAATGAGTATTGCAGTTGTAAAATTATAAATATGCATTAATCTAAGTAGTACAAAGCAGAATATTCAGAAGTGGTTCCTTCACTCCGTTCCAGGTTAACCATCGCGTTCTGTTTGAAATGCGCAATGCACAAGTTAAGATTCATACGAAAAGGACTCATTGTACAATTTCTTTCTGAACTATAAAAATAATGAAAATTAAATAAATAGCAGATCCCTTGCAGTCAAACAAAAACAAATGAACAGAGGACGATCAAAAAAATATTAAAATCGGTCATTATATTAACTTTATATTAATGTTCGTTCATCGTTGGTGTTCCTTACAAGGCGAAGCAACAGCATACAACAAGTCTTCTCCATCGTATTTATAATGAAATTCCACAAACTATTTACAGAAACAGTGAAAGCTCAGCATATTGCACTTCATGTAATATAATAAATTGTACGTTTGTATGAGTTTGTGAGCAGTACCACCTCCATCCTTCGATTTTAATGGTATTTTTCCAATAAAAAACTATGAAAATATCGTTGCTTCTGAAGATAAACTCGTGTAATATTATTTTAATCGGAAATACATAAAAGCAACGGCAGAAATACAAAAAAAAATTGAATGTGGTCATCGAAGATTATTAATCTATAAATCGAAATTTTATAGGAAATATAGCCAATACATTTATAGGAAACATAATTTTGGAAGTGATAGATACAAAAAATTTTGAATTTAGTACATTTTAAATAAGAAGTCCTCGGTGACTGCATTCAAAACATTTTTTTTATATGATTAAAAATACAATATAATGTTCTGTCAACTAGTCAGTCAATAAATTTTAAGATTTAAGGCCACTTTATTTCATAATTGTTTGCACTACGAGAAATATATTAAGGGGGGGGTAAGGTTATTAACTTTTTTTTTTGCATTTTATTTAAATGAATGTATAACATCGTAAGAATATTGTGTCAAAATTTCAAGTCAATCGAAGCAAAATTGACGAAATTATGAACATTTGAGCGATACTCAGACTGATTTTCTATACCTGCTCGGGCAGTTAAGAGACGCGCTCACCTGAGGACTACCGGACGTGCTATTTGCATTGGAAGAGTTTTGCGTAGACAAGGACAAACAGATGCTGATGATGAAAGCTCTTTGCCGTGTGAACATGGCAACGACGATTATGTGTAAGTATAAAATAAGTGTTGAGTTTTATTTTGAATTTTACAGTGTGCAAAGCTTTAAATCGTATTCCCCACATCTCACGTTTTCAAAGTCGGTGTCCATCATAACTTCAAAACTACTGCACCGATCCTTTTGAAATTTTGAATACTATTTCTGTACATAATTTACGAGGTAACGCTGTCGAGTTTTTTTCAAATTTGTTATTAATTTTTATTTATTAATAACAAATTAGTCGATATTTTTCGCAAAAAATCGCGTTTTTCCCTTCAAAATGTTCCAAAAAATTGAAAAATTGAAATTTCAAAAAACCCTCCCAGCGTTACCTGGAAAAATCTATTATCTAACGAATGAACTTTGATTTTTTGATTTCAGATGATTTAGCACCAAGTTATGATGGTCACCGCAATTCTACTTTTTTCCGAGACACGTCCGAATAATTGCTGCTATTGCCGTATTTCTTAATATTTCGTCTTGAAAATTTTACACAATATTCTACAAATATATACTTTAGTGTGCTATTGGTTTTAATAAAGAGATTTTAACTGTGTCGTCACAAAAAATTCACAAAAACATGCCTTTTTTTGTACGAATTAACCTTACCCCCCCCTTAATATCGTATTAATTTTATGATAAACCATCGTGAAATCATACATTTCATATTAATGAATGTACATAAAACTGAAAAATATTTGATGACAACTGAATTCTCATGACAAAGTGCCTATTGTGAAAGTTACCCAATGAATATAATACACACATTAACAATATGATTCATCATTCGTTATGCAGAGACACACGATGATCTAATCTTACAGGTATTCTTTTTTGGTATTATTTATTTTCTTTGTCACAATCTCTTAAGCGGAATTTTCAAATTGTGATATGTGATTTTGTGACACATGTGAGTCTATCATGAGGTCAGTAAAACAATAAAGGCAAAATCTTTTCTATTTTATTTAACTCAAATGTCCATCGAAACCTGTAAAGATATTGTCATTTATTTTTATTTTTTAACATACACGTACAAGTTGTTAACAGTATTATGACCTTGATTAATAGTCCATTTAAAACATTATTAAATCTCATTATTAAATAAAGACATTTATGTCTTTATTTAATAATGAAATGTATAGTCCGTGTACAATAGTATTAAATTTCATTATTAAATGTATCATAGACATATCTGCCTTGGAGCTTCTGAACTGGAGAGAGCTGGCACTAAATCGAGATGAGTGGAGGAACACTCTTGAGGAGGCCAAGACCCACCAGGGGTTGTAGAGCCAAGAGTGATGATAATGATGATTAAAAACAACATTAAACTTCAATGTAATTTGTAAACTGTCTTCGCTAAGCCCTAGTATATTCATATAGTATACTTTTGACGGGCCATGAAGAAGCGTTTGTGGCTATGTCGGTTAGTTGCCGTGTTGACGTGCGACTTTCTCCATCCTTGTATTTTTTTTTAACTGTGAGTTCGAACGAACTTATTATATTAAGATATTACCTTCGAGTGCATTTTGTGGTCTGGCATTTTCGCTACACTGCGCTGTTTCCCGCAACATTGCGCCCACTGCGCGTGCGCAACTTCCGTTTCAATCTAAACTTCACCCCAGTGCACCAGGAGGTTAACTTCAGTAGTAATTGATATAACAGCAGGCCCAAGATTTTCCCACCCATTACTTTATTCAGCAAACAAACCGCGGCGGTAACAGTACTCGGAGGCTGCGTGTATTGAGTTGTAGGCCATTATTCAGCCGAGAGACGCCTGACAATATTGTACACAACGGGAAGACGAACATGGGAAGCTGCGACACGGGAGCTGGGTCATCTCCGCGATCTCGAGCGGCGGCCGCGCCACCTGCCGGGCTAGACTAACTGGACTTGACTTTATCGCTTCCTTCTTACACCATGCACCGTGTACACTCCGTCTACCATAATCGTCGCAATTTACGGTAAAATTAACTATGTAATGCACTGATGACAAATACACACATTTGTACACTGGAGTCACAGAGTTCAAAAGAAGAGACATTTTGATGTGTTAGCTCGCGATCTTACTTCCTAAAGTTCACACTAAAGCACGGTCGCCGAGTAGAGAGAATTTCGTACATTGACCCTACGCTGCGTATCCTTGTCGCTCGCGCACAATTATGTGCTCGCACAGGCGTAGCGAGCGAGCACGACAGCAACATTATTGTGCGCGAACGACAAGGATACGTAGCGTGTATGAAATGTACGAAATTCTCTCTGCTTGGCGACCGGGCGTTCGCGTTCAGTATATCCATTCAGTTCAGTTCTACGCTGTTCAATCGGCGTTTATTGGATACATAAAACTTTATTGCTTAATGAGTTATGCTGCCTTGGAAGTCTGAAATTTTGGTAGAATTTGAAAGGTTTTTACCACGTTTTTACTAAGAGATACATGATGTACAATTATACTAATATTTTATTGGAAAATTTTTGAAAAAAGAAATGGCCACGTCATGTCCATTCCCGTAGAGGTCCTCCACCATGCCTGTGATTTGAAAATTTTACTTCTATTTAAGGGAGTGAATTTTTAATATTTAATGTATGTTACTAAGTATAACGTTTTTAGAAAATTAGTCAGAAATATTGAAAAAAAAATGCAATATTCGAAGTTCATATTTCCGTAACTATTGACATTAGAACATTGTTGCTTGAACATCATAGTAGTATATAATTTTAAAAGCTTTTAAATGTATTAAGCTATTTTTGTTGTTCTTCTTCTTTAGTCTTCATCTTTCCATTGCTGTATATAATAGATCTCTTCCATACCATTCCATCCTTCTCTGTTGTTTCTTTCTTGAAGCCATTTTATCCCCTCCACTGCAGCTATACCTTCGGCCCATCTCTTTTGAGGTCTTTTTTATTGAGGTCTACTATTCAGAACACTAGGATTCCATATTGTGGCACCCTGCCTTGTAACATGCCCTGCCCGTTGATATTTTAACTTCGCTACACAATATCCACTACGCTACTTCTGCGCCTAATTTCATAATTTAATCTCTCATAGGCTTACACCAAGCATGGAAATCTCACAGGATCGTTGCGTGCATTTGAGCTTTTCTACATTTTTCTTTGTATCATTTTCATCTCCATACGTCGTCATCGGCAGTAGGTACACACAATTCTTTTCTGTCTAACAATTTAATTTAAGAAAATCTATTTTTCAGATGCAAAATTCTCTAACCAGTTGCGCGCAGCCCTTACTTGAGTCTTATCAGTATTCTATTAGTGAAAAATAAAAGCCGGTCTCGCTTTGCGTCAAATCTGCGGGACATTAAAAGTAAAACTACCCTTAGCTTGTTTGCGCTAAGTTGTGTCGAGCGCCGCTCGTAAAAGCGTCGTCAGACCGTCGTAAATACTTTCTGGCGTCCCGAGGCTCGGTTAGCCGCGGGAAAACCACCGCCGTACGTGAAAATTTAACGCGGAAATTCAACAGGTGGGTGGGTTGGTTCGGTGAGGCTAAACTCCGCCAGCGGGAGGTTTGAGGCATTTTCGGCACTAAAGTAATGGTTATAAATCGTAAAAAAAATGATTAATCAATTAGAAAAGACATACAGAAAAAATCAAATTATTTTTGCGGCATTTAAAATATTTTTTCGTTCATTTGATTTTTTCTGTATGTCTTTTCTAATTGATTAATAAAAATGGTTTAATAATTCACAGAACTTTTTTCTGAAATTGTAACTTTACAATAAGAATGTGTTTCCTTTAATATATGGTTATAAATCGTGTTTCATTTATATTTCTCAAGTGATGTATAACGCAAGAAATTTGTAAGTAACGTCTAAGTGTTAAGATTATTATTACGATTGTTGAATATGCTTATGTGTTAAATAAAAGAGATATTTTATACGAACTGTATACATTACTTAGAAGTAAATCTCAGCGTTTCGCTGAAGTCGTCTTCAGGAGAGCGTCCTATCACGGCGGAGGTGTAGGCCAAACTGATTATTTCTTCCGAGGTCGTAAATTGTATGCACATTATTGTGGAGTGTCCACTTCTTCTACGATAAAAGCCCGAAGTTGTAATTAGTACATATTACAAACTGGCGACCTCTACCGCAAAAGAAGTGAACACTCCACAACAAAGTGCATATAATTTACGACCTTGGAAGAAATAAACACATCCGCCGTGATAGGACGGTCTCCTGATGATGCTGAATAAGACTCCAGCCAAACGTCGAGATTTGCTTCTATGTAAAATAAACATATAAAAAAAATATAAGTTTTTACTTATTTAGATTATTTATTATCGATATGTCGAAGGACTAAGAAAAATTAAATTTAAAACATAACTTGCGTACATTTTTCCATTAATTCTAATTTGTTATATTAAAATAATTTGATCTTATACAAATGATTATAATATAGCACAATGCTATTTTCGTTCAGAGGCATAAAACACTATCGTTATAAATAATTTAGTTTTCTACGTTGCCAAGTAGTTTCCAACTTACCTAGGTACCCATCGTTAAGTACAGAACCACTAGATAACTGCATATAGGATAACTACATATGTGGCCTCGCAAAAATTACCTCACCGATAACTTATATCATTTTGAACAATATTTTTAAATATATGTTCATGTTCATAGAAAACAATTATATTACCGGATTTTGTCGAAAGAGGGATAATTATTGACTTCGGGCACGAAGCTATTTATATGGGAAACGTTTATGAAAGTCTTTCTTAGGATGGTCTTATCTGGCTTAAGTGATCATTTTGCACAATGGCACCTTTATCAATCCACACATTATCAAAATGTTGTATGTTATACATATTTTCTAAATTATTGTCTTTAAAATATGTGAAGTGACTATGATAGAGACATCTGTGGTCCTTCTCATGACGTAGTATACATAGATTTCGTAGCTGGCATCTTTAAAGTTTGAAATTAACGTGTTTCTTGTTTAAAATATTTTCACGTTGTAAATAAGGGTGGAAATAAATGAAAAGCTGAAAGAAAGCAGCATGAGATGGCATGGTCACGTCATGCGTAAAGATGAAGACTTCTCGGTGAGAAGAACACTGAACATCCCAACTAGACCTAGAGTTAGAGGCAGACCCCCAGCAATGGTGGAGTAATATTGAGAGGTAGCTGGTAGCGCAAGATGTTCCCATTGCGCGAACCCAGGACAGAAGATCCTGGCGCCTTCGTACAAAGAGGCCCTACCCTGGATCAACCGGGATAGAGGGGCAAGGAGAAGAATAAAACAAGAGAATAAAACCTCAGTGAGCAACCTTTATTTATGATTCAACATTTATTTTTTATAAATTCAAGTGCGTGTATTTCAGGAATACATCAATTATAAATAATATAGTAGGTATCTCCCTACAGATATCAGCTATGGATACCGGCGAAGATTAAAACCATACAAGTAACATGCCAGCAAGGGGTCATATCATGATCATTATCATCGGCTGAATCTCGATTGTCTGTAAGATGTTTTCGCCATCTCCTTTTATCTGTGGCATCTCTCTTTCAGTGCATCACCTCAGAAGATGGACTGTTTATTTGTTGTTGAAAAGTAAATGTTTTAAGGCAGCATTAAAATGAAAAAAATCGGCGGAAGCTAAGCTGTAATTTTCTGCAAGCTTTTAAACGTAGAGCATTGTTTGAGGAATTATTGTAGATTACCAGCGTGTATAACGTGTATACCAGAAGATTCTGGAGGGTCTTCGAGCAATCTATGTGTGAAATTACAACTTTGGAAGCGGCCAGAATTTTTTAGGCACTTTCAGCGAGCGATGTAATAGGGAGCATTATTTTTTCATTCTATCGACTTCCGATAGAAAAGTGCTGTTAACTATTTCCAAATAAAGTTTGTCATTTACCAAAGCATTTCATTCAAACTTCATACCAGCGAAGACGTGGCACTTTATTTACTTAGGTACGGTTTCTAAGATTAAAGGTGGAATTAATTCATTATCTATGTGTAAAGAGTAGAGAAAGGAAAAGTATAGTACGTGCCGTAAGGTTAAGTGATGAAAATATATAAATATCGTAAGAAATTCTATCTGTCCAATAATCTATGAGTTATATATGCAGGGTTGTTTGGAAAACATTAATAACCTCGCAGGACTTTATTCCTGCCCTGATTATGAGTCGAAAATATTCAAGCTATCATGACCTAATATCAATAGTTACGGAGATATGCGACATAAAAGTTTGCATTTTTTTTCAATATTTCTGAATAATTTTTTGTAAAACGTTGAAGTATCATTACAGTAACTTATATCGATTACGATAAAGTCGATATAGTCACCCACATATAAATTTAACATTAACAGAATCGAAAACGTTCAAAAAACATTTCTTAAGCATATTAACTACAAATTTAATTAGAATTTTAACTTTTTGGGCTCAATAAAATTTCATAAATTGGACACGAGAAAATAGGCGAATATTGTCCGATCAATCCTTTCTTTTCCAAATAATTCATAACCTTACTGATTCTCCTGAAATCACCAACTTGCTACCTTTCCACGTCCCATTCCGACCAACCAGACAGAATTATCTCTTTTCCCTTCCAACTTATCACACCAACAATAGGAAATCCTTTCCCATTCCACGCACACACTCAGATTATAATTATCTTTTGAATTCCATAGATATTTTTACGCTAAATATGAAGATTATCGTCATATGGTGAAGCAGATACTAGAAACTCGTCCCCCTCCCTGACCATGTACATTATATACATTACGAACCCTTTTATGTTTATCTTAAAGTTAAATTAGGAACAATCGGTTAAATGAAACTGTAAAATTGTTTTATGTGTAATTTGACTTATCTTTTATTATGTTCTATCTGTGTCATCCTTTAATTGTGGGAGACATTGAACTATTTTTCTGTACTTTGTCTTACCAAGTAATTATATTTCCCTGTTGGATGACCGAATAAAATAAAATAAAAATATCTTGTATAGAATTAAAATGAAGGGTGTAAATTAAAATAAATTCAAATCAAATCATTTAAATTCCATTAATTACATAAAACTTTTAAGCAAAACGTTGTAACCCTCCAGACGGAATATTTCCCAGGAAGGGATGATCACGGGCGGCGGCCGGATCGGGGCGGCACACGACAGCCGAGGGAGCAATAAGGGATGTAATAAAAATCTCGGCAAATGTCCCTCAGGGTGAGACGCCAGGTGAATATTTTACAAGCTTTATACAAGCGAGCGTTTGAAACAAGTTTTGTTTATAAGTTTTTATGTGATTATAATAATATTTGAATATTTTTTATTAATTTTTAGTATTATGAATTTTAGTATTATTATTTCATATGAATTCAGAGTCAAAATTAGCTATATAGAATAAAAAAACTCACGAATCGAGGATTGATGTCGTTTTTTTAATCAAAAATAAAGTAGCATTTTTTATTAACTCGTGGCGTCTGCTTGACGCAAAAACTTTGGATCGATTTTTAACCCTTTTTCCGAGATCCAATCGAGTTGAAAATTTTGCAAGCAGACTCGTGGCGACGATCAAGAAGATTTATCAAATTTGCGTGAAAAATTTTTAAAATTTTTTAATGGCTTTTTCATACAACTCACAAAGTTGTATGAAAAGACTGCGACGGATCTGGTAGACACCAAATCTGATTATTGTATAATTTTGGATTTTTTGAAATTTTTTATTACGTAGCGTCGCCCGGTCGAAGCTCAACGCGTAGGTTAAGCGCCAAACCAGTTTCCATTAGTAAATGAGAAAGGGAGTATAATAAAAACTTGTTTTTTATGTGTTAGTTTTTTTTTAAATTTTATAATAAGCTGTGGCATTCGAAAACTTGATCTAATGACTATTTTCACGAAATTCATAAAAGTTATAATAATTCGAAAACTAACGATTTTTTGATTTCGTCATATTTTGATATTCGGATCAGTCATGTAATGGTCTACGAGTCTTCCGAGGAATGACGTAAGTATATACCTGAGATAAAAATTAACTTTATTGAGTACAGCATGAAAATAAATTAATAAAATATCAACTTTTTCAAACGCCCGCGTCTTACCGATTGCAGCATTTATTCTTATCTCCGTTTCCACTGAGTAATTTCTGATCCCTTTATTACAATTAATGCAGTATAAGAACATATGTTTATTCAATTAAAAACTCCTTTACTACATTCACTGCATGCCCGGATGCAATAGATTTTCGCTGTGCCTAAATAAGTACGAAGATAGAGCTAACTTAGAAGGCAGCGCATACTCTAACGCTTCCCAGCGCTCAATCAACACATCCTCACACGTATACAAACACATCACACAACATAAAACCTAGCATCAAGAGGGCGGAAGTTCATGAAAACCAAAAATTATACAAGTGAAATGCGAAATAAAAAAAAAACGAGCGAGCCTTATAGTAGTCGCATATGATGTGTTGTAAACATTTGACATATCACAATTAAAAATATACAATACAAGTAAAGAAAATGTATATGCATTTATTTATTACCGAATTTTGCCGCACTAGGTAGGTACCGTAAATCTACATACGCATTTTGTTTAGAAATGCGTTTGGTCAATCAAATGTTTTTATTTATTTTCATAGATGGCGGTAGTGTGCCGGCATACATATTGCATGAAAACTTTGAATAAATATTTCAAAATAATCACATAAATTACATAAAATTTGAAAATGTAAATCATTAAGGGTGGTTATTGTTTACATTAATGTAAAAAAATAAGTATTTATTGGATAGTTTTAAAGATATACCTAAGCCAAAATATATTACGATAGTTACAACATCCACATGCTTGAAACCAGACGTGAGGCATATATACAAAATCAGAAGCGTTGGCTGTTGGAAGTGTGCGTCTTCGCTGTGATGGCGCTTGCTGGACATTGATTTGTTTATAAACGATGATTTTTTGTCCATCGCGCGTGCTCCGCACGCCCTCATTCCTTATAAAATTGCGCGCGTCTTATTTCCTGTTACGCATGTCCGTCCTTTTTCACGAAATTACTGCCGCAGATTGCGGGAAAGCGAGAGGAAAGCGAGTGAAAACAAATATTTAAACTTCAAACGCGGGACAGCACTAAAAATTGTATCCATGTTATTCATACCTAGCAGGGGCTAATGTGCATTGCAGTGGAAGACCGCCGCAACAGCTAACAGCAATAAAACGTGAAATAAAATGTAACGCACCCAACTCCGGGGAGGACGGTCGCCATTGCCGTACCAGAGCACGCCGCTTACGGCCGCCGTATTGCTGTAACAATTAGTCCGGCGGCCATTTTAATTAAAGCCCGCGCAATGGCGGCGCCAGTTTCCCGCCGCGATATTTGCGCAAAATGGCGCCCTCCACGGCCGGAATGGGAATGCTCTCGTTGCGAGGATTTCCGTCCGAAATTATTAGGGAATTCGTGTATTTAATAATCGTGGAATTCAATGTGTCGCCGTTGCAATGATGCGCCATTATGCATCAGGCGTTTACACGAATGCGGATTACGCGCTCTGGTGGAATTTATGAACCGAAATGAAAGGATTAGCAACACACGCGTTGTTTGGCGGGAATGCCGCTGCTGGGCCATGCGAGTGTCCATATTTCATCATGCTTTGTGAATTCACAAAAAAGTTCATCATCGGGATATGGAGTATGTATGATCAATGGGTTAGATGTTGGAATGGAAGTTTCTTTTTGAGATTTAAACACACATTTCTTATTTCTACCATAAAACAAGGCTGTTAACAGTGTTATCACGTGGCTGCGGAAGGCAAATAAAAACACTGGAAATTATAAGCGATTTATTAATAAGTGATTAATTAATAAATAAATTGACAAAGTCACTTAACACGACATAAACTTAATGCTATTCCTTAAATCAAACCATTGGCTAGAACATTCCATCCAATTCTCGATGTCATAGTCGCATTTATTTATTTCGCCACTTAGATAAGAACTCGCTTGATTATTTTGTTCGATATTTCTTGCTCCGAAATTCCACAACTGGGCACACCATCGTCGTAATGTGCGTACATCGCACCGATCGAAATGTCAAAACAATTTTTTTCATTGCGCGGTACGGTGCTGCCGCGAGACTCTGTTCTTTTGAACTCCCTTGAAGATTATTTTCCTTTCTGGTATTTAGGAGGAGGCTTGTAGGTTGTTTCTTGCATCTCCCGAAATTTGTAGGTATTTGTAGACTATTCTAGAGCTTTCCAGAATGTTCTTCCAAAGTGACATATTACAAGGGATTCGTATCAAGCGTAAGTTTCTCCGAATTCTAACATCACAGTCAGTATGGTAAAAACAAGAAACTGTAATGCTGTTATACACTTAGTGACTTCATGATATTACGTATGTATCTTCTAGCTATATTCCGTCAAAAATGACGGACATATTTGTGTTTCAGTTCAACATTAATTTCGTTTCATTAACAATTCGAACGTGAGTTAAGTCTGTAAGAACAGCGCCATCTGGCGTCATGGTAACATCGATGACAGATATTGTTACATGGAGAATAATGTTTTGTGTATTTTATATTTTGACATACCTAGATATTTTTTATTTACTTTTGCAATCGATTAACTACGACCACATCCCGTTACAAAACGCGAAAACCACATATAAGTTTTAAATTCAGTATTTTTCTTTAAATATAGATGTCACTTATGTTAGATTTTAAATACAAAACAGTAAAAAAATCAAAATACAATAAAATCATTTGTTCTTGAGACAAGATGACAAATTTATATTTTTGACTATTAGTTATATTTCTTTATGTGACATGTGACATTTTATAACAAAATTGAAAAAAGGCTAGAGAGCTAAATTTTTTTAATGTTTTGATTCTAGTCATGGAGGATTACTAATTTAAAATGTACTAAATTCTAGATTTTATACATGTGTTCCCTCAAAAAACATATTTCCTATAAATTTATAATCTATGTTATCCACAAAATATCTAAATCAGTGCATTATGAATTAGTAATCCTCGATGACTGTATTTTTTTGTGGATATTGCTGTCTTTACTTTTATACTCCACATATTATCTAGATGTCTGATATTCGCATGTCTGTGGCCGCACTTATTCACTATCAAGCGCACGGTAGGTGCTCTCGTAATTTATTTTCGCTGGTCACTTCACACTTGCCGCCATTGGTTTCTATGGGACTGCTTAACTCTCATAATAAAAGTGCCTAGCAGTTATAGAGTTTCGGGTTTCGCGAATTTAGTCGGCAATTCCACCAATTATTCTGGACCCTTCTAGTAATTTTCAATCTTCTGTAAAATATCCACAGTGCTGATAGATCCTCGATTACACATAAGTTTTTCTTCTACAGTCTTGTCTTCTACAATAATTTCATTTTTTATTATTATATATAAAATGTATTTTTCAACTTTGATTTACCAAAAATGGTTTTAGAAATAGTTTAAATTTTAAGCGTTACAATACGCTATAACGATTGTGAGCAATGCCAAGTAAAACCACATAAAATTAAATAAAATGTCGTTTGATGTGCTCATTAAAATGAAGAAATTTTCTAAGAAATAAGAACACAAAATAAAACAACCTCAAATAAAATAATGACAGACAATAGTAACCAAAAAGCATTTGACATGGCTCCCGGAGGACGGTAATGACGCCTGCTGGGTGGGTACTCACCTCCATAAAGTAGACGTTTACCAGCAATGACAATAACAATTAGAGATCATCATACCATACCTCCCAGGTGGACTGCACACATTTCTACTAAAATACTGGCGATGTGCTTAATAGCGCTCAGCTCCATTAAGACTAAATTATACCGGCATCAACGGAATACACCATTTTCATTTTAATTGCAGATGAGAAATATTATTAAAACTGCATTAAGTGTCCCAAACTTATGTACCTGCATTTTTAATACTCTCGATTTACAATGTGCTAGCTGCGTGAATCCGACGTTGCTAGGGAAATACAACCCCTTCCGTTTCCTTCTCTTATCTTTTTTCACTTCCACTTACCAACCTCTTTGTTACAGTAATTACTCTTTAAATATCCCCACCCTTATCATTTTCCATCATCATCTATTGCCTGGCCTCTTTCCTAAGTGGACATTATTAAACAATAAGGGATGAAACGAGGAAATAGATTTTTGAATTAATTACACGAGAGTATAAATGATTACATAAATACTTCTGATTTTTATAAAAGTTATCGGAAGAAATATGTGATATGAAAAAGGTTAATAATATACATAGTTCTTTTCGATAAGAAACTCAAAAGACTTGGGTTGGATGGGATAGTCGATAATCACGATATTTCAAGGTTTTAATGTGTTTGAGTACAATTTAAAGTTGTTAAATATTAAATTTATTGTGTTTAATTCTTCTGTATTATAGTTATTAATTAGAAATATATAAAATTCTACATAGAAACGGCCTGGATAAAAGCGATACCCAAAACCGAAGAAGATACAACCTGAAAACGAAAAGAAAAGCCGATCTCAACAGCCTACCGAGGCAATGAGTTACAACAAGGAAGAAGAAGAAAATAATTAGAGTGTCCATCGTCTTACTTTTTCACTAACTCAATAATAATCATGATTTCGCAAAGCTGTATAATCATTTATCACTTCTTACAAATAAAATTTCGTTGAGTCAGTCTCACTGCATTCTACTTATATTTATACAGCATAATTTGAGATCAATCCCTCGCGACTGTACAGCCAATCAGCGGTGTTATAAAGCAATCATTATTTCAATAAAATTATACAACGTAATATTAAAATTTCAAAGCCTCTCAGAATTACATTACAGTTAAACCATTATTTTTTCTGCTACATTTTTAATGATTGTGTAAAATTTTCCCCACAACAGACTCAATTTTAATGAGCGTTAGAAAATTACAATGATGTCTTCTGAAGATGTTTCAGAATCCAAGGAATGTCTTCACTAATAAGATGTCGCAGTTAGCGGGAACATACCTGTACCATGTTTATAGTCATACGGAGCGCGTTCTGTACAATTAATTCTTTTTTATAGGCAACCGAAAGTAGCAAGTAGAAACAAACGAAGATTTTTTTTTTGTAACTCTAGAAGTTAATGGATATAATATGATTTTCTTTGCTAACTATGCAAATATTTGTTTGAAGGTTGCCTATTAAAATATCTTCCACGTATTTTAATTTATTATTTGATATACTTACATATTATAACAGATTTAAAATACACATATTTCTTATGAAATTCTTTATTTAAACAGAACTCAATTAAGAAATCAGTTCTCGTTTTTGAATTGGAGTATCTAATAATATACTATGCTAATACAGTAATCTACTATACTAATGGATTAATTTTTTAATGAAATTTAAGATTAATTATAGCTAAAAACATATTAAGCGTTATTAAAATGAAACACCTGTTTTGACTGTCTAAGCCATTTTCAAAATGTACGTGAGTATTGTGGGCAGTGCAGCAAGGGAAATAAATAATAGGTATCCATCATCTGTATCATTACTAATTTATTCCGCGATAATTTATTATCGTTTTTTTAAAATAACGCAGAGACGCTGAAACATAAAAAATTACTTTCAGGCGAGCAATCTCAGATGAGTAAACGCCATCTGTCGGAATATCACTCGTATTCTTTTTTCAAATTTCCCCGAGCGGGCGCCATTACACGTCTCGGCGTTAATTCGCTTAAATATTCAGAGAAAAAGACACGAGGCGAGTACGGCGCGAGAGGAGCGAGGCGCCATTTTAGGGGCAATTCACTTAGCGGGGCCGGTTGTATCGCTATTTACTTACCCCGTGTAAATCTGTGACAGTATGGCGGCGGGATTAGGAGGCCGTACCGAGCTTCAGAGGGTAGGGAAGAGGAGCAATTTAGAATAAAGAGATGAATAAGATAACTGTTATATTATGACTCCTTTAATTTCCCGGCAAATTAAAGAAGATACATGATTGCTTTTGTTATCACTATGTAAACAAATATGGATACACAGGGGCTAACCTACCAACCACAGATAGAGACGTCAGTGAGGAGTTCTTTAATTTAAAAAAATGGCGTTTAAAGTAACCGTTTTATGAGAGTATTTTTCTCTTTCTTCGTAAGATAATGTTCCGAGATCAAGTACGAGTGGTCATTGTTTATTTTCTCGAGATTTTTGTGTGTATTTTTGAAGTGATTTATATTTTTATGGTGGAATCTTGTAATTGATTTTCACCAACTTTCTAACCTGCTAAAGCTCTGAAACTTTAAATATTTGCGTAAATCGGACGACTATAATATATTATTAAATAGTTTTCGACATTATTTGGTTATTATTCGATTAAAATTAATAATCACGTCTCTCACAAACGAGAGCCGCGAAACAGCTGAAGAACTTGCCGTTTGAAGTTTGTTATAAACTTTAAAAAAATGTGTTTAATATTTGGATACTGCATAGGTGATGATAAAAAATTGATTACGAATATCTAAAAAAAAATTTACTGATTATTTATTAAATTATGTTCTAAAATTGCAACATCCCAGTTAAAATGTATTCTCATTATCTATTGATATTCGTTCCATATAAACTACTGCAGTAGCATTTTATTTTTGCCTAGTGTTAGTTTTAGAGATGCCAAAATTACGTGTAGTATAAAATGAGGGTAGATATAAGAATAATGTTAAAAAGAAAATGATATAAAATATAAAACTTTGTTGCAAATTAACATAGGCACGATCATGACACAAGAAGAAGAGAAATTCATTAAACTGCTGTTCAGGATAAAATCTTAATCTCAAAAAAACATAATGTATGATGTTATAAGAAACCCCGAGATCTTTAGAATAATTCAGCATTCTAAATTCATACATGCAATATTTTGTGCTAATTTTTTTTTTTTTACTTGCTATTAGTGATATATTATAGAGAATTTATAGATTGAAGATTTTTATATTGAAGTTAATAATTCTTTTTATAAATATAACATAGTATATGCATTGCATATGATATTACATGGTTTCTAAAAGTAAGCGTGTATTTATATATTTTTATTTTATTTTATTATATGGCTTTAAAGCCGTATTACAATATTAAATTACTTTAAAATGTGTAAAACATGGATAAACAATAGACTAATCTAAATATTAATTATTTAAAAACATAAGCAAGAATAATACAAAGATACATTATATAAATGTAGAATTAAAAGAGAAAATAAGAAAATAACAAATCAATAAAATAGAAATAGAAATAATAATTTTATACAACAAACATATATCAATGAATTAAAATTAGAAATAGTAATTTTATTCAAAGCAATATAATATATGTTTTGTTATAAAATGATGAATATTCTGTTTATATTACAGCCTACGTATATATTTATATATTATGCAATATTTCAATAATAATAAATAAATAAATATAAAATGAATAACGAACATTGTCGCAGACGCGATTGTTTACCGAGCAGTTTGTACAGAGATTTAAACCATAAAGAGGCTTCGCAGGCGCAAGTACACCCTCCGCGCTTTATTGGGGTATAAAACCTTAACTGCTTTCCTAAGGAGAAAAACTACAGCCTTAAGTGAAATAGCGGGCAGTATAAATAGCCAAATGCCTGTTTTCCTACATAAAGGATTTAACTTTTACTGCCTCTCATAAAGGGATATAATAATATATCTAACAAGCGAGCCTTGCCGTCAATAAGCCTTGATGATTGAAATCGAGTAATAAAATATTGATTGGTATGTAACATATATTATTTAATTCCTTGAGTATTTAAGATAAAATTAATTGCTCAATTTGAATGAGCTAGATATTAAAACATGAATTATTAAGTAAAGATCAATCTTCTTCTTCTTTGTCTTTGCCACATTCCACTTTAAATGGGGTCGGCTCTCCTAAACAACCCACCACGTCAGCAGGGGGGGGGGGTTTGCTTTCCTCACATATGTGGTGTATAGTTGCAAGACCGCCACTATCCATATGGGCAGACTTCATGGGTGACTTTTTCGAGGACTGTGGACTTGTTGCGTCTTATGACTGAACCGATCTTTTCTCTTGTATTGTCTGTCGTTCCCTTGTAGAGAGCGGGTACTTTTACCTTTTGTCCTCTGCTGTCCCCTTTCCCTTTCCTGTTTATTCTTTATCCCCTCACTGTCCCGTTTCCCACCAAAATCCTATCATTCCCATGATGTACTGCTTTTCTTATATGTTTTCTTTCTTGTATTTTGTTAATTTGTTATTTTAGATTATTTCTGTTACCTTTCATTCCTACGTTGTGATTTACTATATTGCTCTAATTTTTCTATTACTTTAAGATTGTCTTATCAAATCCATAACAATGTTTCTTTTGATTCTGTTTGTATTATTTTGTTTACTTTTCATTTAATAAAAAGGTTCTTACTGTGGGAGAGGGACAGTGAATGGACTTTTGCAAGCCTCTCCTTGCCAGGTGGCTCTTTACATGACGCGGTACGGAGATGGCCTTTAGAGAAATAATTATCAACCTGGCGATATGATAGGACGATTTGGGAGCTTTCGCTCATAAAACGGTCCTGAGAATGCTGCGGGTGTCCATTCACTATCCACATGGGATCCATATGGATAGTAGCGGTTTTGCATCTATATATACGCCACATATAATGCCATAATATCAACATTTTTAAAAATCTTCATAATAACCGGTAAACCGGTAGTAAATTTAGATTTTCACCGATTTTATGGCAATGACATTTTTTGATAAACTTTCATGCCCAACTTCTGCCTATTTTGTTTCACCCTCTTTCCTCTTTCTCTCTTCTTCTTCTTCTTCCTAATCCGATACTGGGAGTTTTAACAAGGTCGACCGCCAATATTTGGTTTATCTGATCTTTTCAACTCTTTCACGGAAGCTCAATGTTACGTCCACTTCCTTCAACATAACCAAACCATCTCAGTTACCCTTTCAATATTCTATTGTTTGTTGTAAACCGCCTTACGTTCGCTCTTAATTTATTCATTATTCACTCTATATTATACAGATTTTCTGATAGAGCCGGTTGTATAAACTTGGATACTAGTTATTTAACTTAAAATACTCGTTTAAGGCGGTGCGCGTGCATGATTTTTGAAAAGTGTTATTAAAATCGTTTTTATTCAATGTTTCGACATTGTAATGTCGGAATATATAATGTTACATAGTATGTCACAGATTTTTCGGATGATCAACTGATTCTATACTTCGGTAAATACTTTTTTGTAGGAAGAAATTAATTTTGCTGTAACCCTAAATGAATTCTGCCGCGACGCATTGCTGACAATAAATATGCTTTTTTTCAACAGTTTTTGATAAATTTAGATTGATATATAAGACGACAGATGAAAAGATGGGTAGGTAATGTATCTTGATTTTCCTTTCTTAGATTTTAGATAAAATATGCCGTTTCCGACGCTTCAATGTCGAAACATTGAATAAAAACGATTTTGATGACGACTCAAAATTCACGCACGCCAGCTAAGAGAGACCAACCGCAGTCCAAGTTGATACAACCGGCTCTAAACGAACGCATTTCTAATACGTTCCTACAACTTTCGTTCATTTTTCAATAATAAGAAGCTTTTTTCCTTATATTGGCACTGGCGCCAGAACTCCAATATGCATTGTTAGCAGGGGTGTGCAGTGAGAACAAATCATGAGTTTTTCCTAAGTATATATTTTGAAACCGAAATAAGAGATATATCTTATAATATTCATATAAAAATAATTTACAAATTATTCAGATTTTCATATTTCACAATGTTCTTCTAGATAAATATTAAATTTCAATTTTTTTTCAAATATATGCTTGAATATAAGTCATGCTTCTTGTAACCACTGGACGCCCCTGATAGCTAGTTAGGCTTATATACCGGATGAATACCCCATATAAACTTAAATTATAACTTAAGAGTGTGCATAATTTTAGACATAGTTTTGCAATGTCTTTTAGATTAGTCAAAAAGAACAAACATTCCAAAAAGAAAGAAAGTCGCCTTTCTCGAGTTCTCCAATCTATTTTTTACACTTTTATTTGTGCAGGCTTTCCTCTAACAAGCCCCTCTGTGCGGAGATAAGATCGTCTGGGAGAGGTCTGGTTATCTGAGCATTCTCCGTGCGGCTTCATTTGCAGATATGTACCATGAACGGCGAATTCCAATATAGATTAAATTCGAATTGCATATTAAAATAGTAGAATAACGGGATTAAACAATGACAATAATTACATTAAAAGATTATTGTTAAAACAAATTTAATTAGATGAATTGCTTAGAAAGTTATACAAAAAAAATCAATTTATCTAAAATGTTTTATAGGTTTTTAATTTTATAATCAATTTCTAATAAATAAATTCCATTCTTTAGTAATATAAACAGGTTATACATTTAAAATAAAATTAAGATTATCATCTTTCGTCAACTTGAAATTGATTTTTAATAAGTGTGATGAAATGATAAAAAGAATAAGAAAGATTTTGATCTCTACGCGCTATGGTTTATCTTTCCCATAATTTTTTTTTTCTTAAACCACTTTGATAAATATGTTTTATTCCTTACTCTTTCTATTTGGTTTAATTGTTATTGTTCTTTTATTGGTTTATTATTATATTGGTTTACCAACTATTCAATATATTGAATCAATATAATAAATTGTACTGCTAAGATTTCTAAAAAAATAATAATAAGTATAAGAATGTTTTTATTTTTATAGATGTATGTATGTTTTAAGAACAGAAAAAACATTACAGATGTCTCTAGCACAGTCCATTCAAATAAAAGAAAGATTCGCAGTTTTGAACATATATAGAACTTTCAAAAATGAGAGGATGTTCTTACGACGGAATTGGTGAACGTTGCAACGTTAATAGGGATGACGGTCTTAAGTTAAGAACATCGTGGTATCCGGCGCTGCAGGATAAATCAAATAGACGATCCGCACACTCCGACATCCGTTAGTAGATATATAAAGCACTACAAGAAGACACACACCTTGCTTTCGACACGGTACTGCAATCCAGTATTTAACATAACACAAACTTGGAGACACCCTGACTTCGGTACGGTATTGCAAGGTAATACTTAACCTACACTTCAACACTCACTCATCACATCAGCCCTGATGATGGACCCTGCAATGGGATCCGAAACGTTGGCCAGAGAGGTCACACACACACGGCAGAATATCCCAGAAAACTATACACAGAAATTGCAACGTGTAGAGTGGTCACCATAGTCAGCTTACAGGTTGTAAGCCCTGGGCTATCGTATAAAAAGACCTCCACATACGTTTCTCACATTCATTGCTTCGTCTCTGTGAGATTTCTATAATTTATCTTAATACTGACTGTTTATTTTGAACACCTACTAAACAGGGTGTAACAAAGTTATTCCACAACCCTTAACAGGTAGATAACTGCATAAGTTGCATGAATCGAAATCGTTTCATCTTCATCAAATTCTATATCATCAGTAGTTACGGACATAAAGGACTTTAAAGTGTGCTTTTTTTCAATATTTCTGAATAAAAATAAAACTAGGTATCCCAGAAATTCCAACAAGAATTGTGCAAGATTTCAATCATTTTATAGGAAGTATTAAAGCGAATTGATTTTAAATATTCGATATATGTGAGTTATTTTCATGATTCTCACTTATATGAACGGTTATGTTGATGTTAGTAAATTTTTTATTTTAGTAATTTAAGCAGGAATCTACCAGTAAAGTATTGTGAAATAGCTCTGTTACACCATGTATATATTTTGTTTGAAATATTTAATGTATTTTATTTACTAAATTTTAGTTATGGAAAAAATATTTTTGGTTAATTGTACTTTATGGAGTACAAATATATGTATAAATATCAAATTAAGATAAATTATAGAAGTCTCACGGAGAAAAAATAATTTATATGAGAAACATATATGGATTTATTTTTATAAGATGGCCCAGAAATTACGACATATATGAGCTGGCTTAAGTGATCACTTTTCACAATGCAGCGTTCATCGATTCCATCGTAAGAATATTAACATTATCAAAATTTTGAAAGTTCTTTATATGTTCCGAATCTGAAACCTTTTCGTTTATTTGAGGAGGCTACGCTAGAGACATCTGTTGTCTTATCCCAAGAACTATACATAGATATCGCGTCTGATAATGATGTACTTTATATTTTAAAATGGATAATATTATAAGCAATATTTTTTTAAATTAATATACTAAATAATACTTTATATTAAATGACATTTCATCAATCTCTATTCAACTCATCCATCAGTCCCTGTCGTCACTTAAAATTATGATCGGTAACTAATTATTCCATCATCACACAATAATAGTTTATCTCATTACTTATTCCAACCTAACTTTACTCGAGTAAAACGCAAGATGAGTATATTTTTGGGCTTCATTTTATCACAAAACAGCTTTATAACTTTGATATTTAAACCACAGAAAAAAAATATTCTCGAACAAAAGTATTTACTTCTGAGCTTGACAAAGACTGTTAGAATATAATCGCCGAGTTGAATTAACAGCTTCTCCTTAACTGATCTCCCGTGGAGCGTCAAATGAAAGTACTCAAATTTTACGATTAGTCATTAAAATTGCAATCATCCATTGCAAGGGCAGTTGCACGCGGGGTGGTGGAGAAACCGCCCTAACGTCGGCAGGCGCAAAGTGGGAGCCCCTTTCGTAATCGAATTTCTACAAAAATTACTAAATTTCTTCCGAATAAAAGCATCGATTTTATTTGATAAATGTCTAAAGTGTAACAATTTCGATTTTGTAGTTTTTGGTGTAGGCAACCATTTGTATGAATACTTTATTATGTAGAACTAAGACACCCTTAAAGTCTCTCATGCATTATGTCCATACAGACTACGCCAATTCCTAGGATAATAATCGCTACTTTAATTTTAACGTAAGAAAAAACTGATAAGCTTTTTTATGTGGGGTATAAAAGCAAAGGCAGCAATTACCAATGCAGTCACCGAGGATTACTAATTTATAATGCACTAAATTCGAGATTTTACAGGAAACATAGCCTATACATTTATAGGAATTATGATTTTGAATTAGTATATACATTTAAAATTAGTTATCCTCGGTGACTGCATACAAAATATTTTCTTAATTTTTTGAATATTGCACCCCAAATATATTTACTTTATTACCTTTTTAGTGTCTTGATTTAAAATAACATTTCCCTGCATATAAATGAATTCCAATTTGTTACATGACATACGTAATAATATAAGAACCATAAAAACGTGACATATTAATTAACATAAAACTAAGTTTTTTCTCACTTGCTCTCGTTAGATACATTCCCTGAAGAGTGAGACGGATGTATTTCGACGAGCACTACATGAATCAATCATAATGTTGATTTGATTGATTTCGCAAAAAAAAAAAAATTACGTGCTAATAGAATTAAGGTAACGAAATATTTTTATATTCCTAGGATATTTTACGACTAAGTCGACGGGACGTGCTTACTAATTTAGGTGTAAATTTTCCCGTGAGAAATGAGAAAAAGGGAAAATTTCCAAGACGTTTGACAAATATCAATGATTGATTATAAAGAAATATTTATTGGCTGTAGTCAAAAATTTGGACAAATTCCCTTATAAGTGTGAAAAAATTTATTTCGACCAATAAAACAAATAATATGATTACTTATTATACAAGAAAATAATTTTCAATAGTAAGTACTACGATAATACTATGTAATATTCCAAATAATTTTCGTACACCAACATATATAAAATGTAATATTCATCCCGTGAAAATAAATAAAGTATACAATGTTATATATTATGGGTTAAGATGTGTTAACAATGGGAAAAGATCCGATTGTATAGTTGGAAATATATTATGAATATTATTTTAATTTAAAATAGAGCTGCGATAATATTTTCAAACTAAGCTAAACGCTTGTGCAAAGAATATAGAACTAGCTTGCTGGTACCGGGACACGATTCCCCGACAGTAGAATCTTTCACTTTCAGGTGAGTCTTGGCCACTAAACCAATAGGTAAAGTAAAATTAATCAAAAACATTATAATTAATTAGTTTTACACTCAATTGTAGAAAAAACACTTACTTATTTTATAATAATACCCCTGAAAGGTTTAGGGAGCTGAATAATTGAACCATTTTTACTCCCAATCTCGCTAATTTATTTTCTGTTTAAAGTATTTTAATTAATTAAATTGAAATAAAAATTGAAATTTCTTAGTTTTCTACGTGTATTTTTCTAGGATATTATATCATCAGGGATGATATGTTGTAATGTGTGGATGATGTTATAAGTATTGACTTGCAATACCGTGATAAAAGCAGGGTGTGTCGTTTTCTAAGTAATTGTTTAGATTCCAACGTTGGATATAACGGACTATACTGTCTTTTTTAGTAATGACTTAGGTCTATTTAAGAAGACAATGAAGATCTTTAACACAATTATACTATACACACCAATTTAAGCTATCGAAACAATTGAAGAATTGTTATGTAAAAGTATGTACAAGCCTTGAGTAAACATAATAATAAGTACTCCTATCTCCTCCTTCTATATCCTTTCCTTCCCATTCGTATTCCCGGTTACTATCAACACTCATTAATTTAATTAATTTCTTCATTTACTTACATTATTTTACTTTAATATTATTTCTTGCTTATTCTCATATATATTTTCAAAGCTCGAAAATATTATCTTATCCAACATTGTACATAATTTACTACGCCATAAATATCTATGATCTTTGTAGTTGGTTTATGCAATGTACCCACACTGTGCTCTGGCATTATAATGATTGACACTGTTTCTTAATAAATAAAGTAAAAATATGAACATAGTTCAGTGTGGTCAAAAGGGATATTTCGTTATGCATAAAAATACAATAAATCTGGTGCGCAATAGGTTCGCCCTCCCTGGAACGGGGTAGTTCGGACGCCTTGGCGGGCGGGAAGGGGCGGGGGTGGAAATGAGTGAAGCGTGCTGGAAAATACACAAAGTCAGTTATCCCAGAAAGGAAAGCAATCAAATGTGATTAGCTCGAGACGGGTGGATTACGGACCGTCTTTTGTACTTTTAATATAAGACAAATTTATGTTTATTTACGTCAGTTTTCGGTATAAATACATTTGTATTGTGTATTCATCATCTGTCCACAAATATTTTAATTAATTTGAAATAAAATTTTCTTAAATTACTGTCGTAACACAAAATTCTACTGACATATTCAAATGTCAGTAGAATTTTCATTAGAATAATGGATTGTTCCATCTCTTTTCCATTTCGGATTTGCCAAATATTTACATACCGGATAAATTTATTCGATGGGAAAGTTAACTTCTATTATAATTTAACAATATTAATCACTTTATGCAAGTAAGAAATAAAAATGATTACACCTTAATTACCATATTCGGATCACTTATTCATCAATATCATTGTCATTATTAGCATTGTAACCCTTCGTAGGTTGCTCTTCTCAAGTATTTTTCTCTATTGATATATACATCACTTACTTTTTCTCCACTAACAGATTTTAAGGACAGATTTGTAGAATTTGAAGACATTATAACTCCGCCTTAGTAGGTCTGGTTTTCAGCGATTGCCGATCATATAGTGCAACAACCAAAGTTTTCCTATTTTAATAAAATTTGAAACTTTTTTTCATTAAACAAAGTATAAAGCTAATTATTATAGTACCTGCGATAAAATTAGTTTTTTAAATCGGCGCAAATACGCAGTCCAAAATTTATATTTTCAATTATCTAAATTTAGCCGAGTTAATATTTTTATTCGACGGTCAATTTACCTCATAAAATAATTAGGTACATCGTAAACAAACATATACGGGGTTTTTCATCAATAATTAGGTACATTGTAAACAAACATAACAGAGCTAGTCAACAATATTTTACAGGTGGATTCTTGCCTTGATTATGAATTGAAAAATTTTAAGCAATCATATCCAGGCTATAAATAGTACCTACCTATGATGATATGCAATATCTGTAGCTTATTGGTGTAATGATCATGACTCTCGCCTAGTGATCTGATGGTCGGTGGTTCGAGTCCCATTCCAGGACATCATCAAGTTAGTCCTATTCTCATAGCACAAGCGTTTAGCCTATTTTGAGAATAGTAAGAATATTGATGTGTCCGCATCTTTATTTATAAAAAAATATGGCTTATTGTAACTAATATCGATTGTGAAAAATTCGTTCGCTTTAATCAAGTCGAATAAAATGATAAAAACCTTGCCAAAATTTAAAATATTATTTTCCTTAAAGATTTTATCATTTTATTCGATTTGTATTAAGGCGTATGAATTATTCATAATCGTTATAAGTTACAATAATGATTGCAAAATAATAATAATTGCAAAAAATAAGAATGTTTAAAAAAATACAAATTCTTATATTACATATCTCCATAACAATTATCAAGGTAGGAATCAACCTGTTTAATTTTTGCTACTAGCCTTGAGACACGCTTTATGTTTTTTTTTTGTGAACAAAAATGTCAAATATGTGACTTGTATTACCTTACTTGTACAACTTCTTCATTAAAAAAAAAACAAAGTTAATAAACCAGTTCACAGAAAATAATAACAAGATGAAGATTTATACATTTTTCCTCTCATAAATAGCCCGAAGCGAGTAAACTAATAAAACTGTCTACGCATACGGACTTCGAAACTGTATTTAAAACAGAGGTACTATAAACCTTTTGAACAACTGACAACGAAGTAAAGCATTCATTATTTTAATGGCATTTTAGTCATGACTGTAATAAATAATTCATTTACAGATCTCGAATGACTTTAAATTTAATTTATTGAGTCCGACTATTGAAAAATAATAAATACACATTCATAAAATATATGAATGGGTCCATAATATAATGTTAATTTATTTCAAAGAATTAAATAATGATAATGTGAAGAAAATTGAATATGTTAGAATATATTATTATATTTTCTCCAACGGATATTATACGAGTTGTAACAGAGCTAGTCCTCAATACTTTACATGTAGATTCCTGCCTTGATTATGAGTCGAAAATGTTCAAGCAACCAGGGAGCTATGCAATATCAAAGTTTTCGGTTCGGGATTGATCTTGTAAAATGCCTCCAGATATTGCGGGATCCCGATCTCGCGGGATCGGGATTGCATTCCCTAATCACAGTAACTTATAACGATTACGAAAAATTCATTTGTTTCTATAAAAGTTAAATAAAAAATAAAAACGCTGAAAAAATTCCATTGAAAGGTTTTTATTACTTGATTTGACTTGTATTAAAATAAATGATTTTTCGCATTATTATAAATTGTTGTAACAATAGTCTAACGTTTTGCAAAAAATAAGTCAGAAATAATGAAAAAAAAAAAGTTAAATTTGATGCCGCATATGATTGATGTCGCATTGATATTGGGTCATGGTTGCTTGAACATTTTCGAACCATAAATCAAGAAATTCACCTGTAAAGTATTGTGGACTAGCTTTGTTACACTTTGTTATATATATATATATATATATAACAAAAATGGCTACATAGTTAATTTTTAAATTACATAAAATAATGAAATATTTTTAGATGTTGACGAGAAATGCTAGAAAAAAAGCAACTGCACTTAATCGAGGATTAGTCAACATTACGAACCTTAGGAATAGACAGTTACGAGTATGAGTTTATTTTGACAGCCAGCGAGCACCACAGATAATGCGAGCAGAAAATTCAATGCGGGTATATACTGCAAGCGATGAAGCACCGCAGTATTTAGCTACGTGCGAAAGAATCTCTAATCGCTTGGTGCGAATTAATCAACAGTGAAGAGCTGCATCGCTGATTTGCAATTTTAAAAATGTTAACAATAGAAATGCATTTTACAGTTTCTAATATTTCAGAAGAAATAGGCACATCATTCTAATAAAATATATCAGTTTGCGTTCAAATGTATTTACGCGTAATACACATTACATTGAGATTTTACAAAACAATTTTATTAATTAATTATGTCAATATTGAAGGAATATCAATCATTTCTATAACTGATTTATTTAAAAAAAATTAACAATAATTCAGTTACATAATAATTTACTTCGATCGATGCGAAACTTACATGAAATTTTGCAGGTTGTTCTGTATTGGTTAAGAAAGAGTAATCAATCTGGCTATTAAATTATTAATTTATTTATGTATTTTTATGATAAAACAATTATTTTTCTTAAAAAATGCAGCGGACTGCATGAGAAAGTTGTAATACATAGATTAGTTACTATTATTATTTCACATAATATGAATTTTCATTTGTATTTCATCTCGAAATGTATCTGTACTACATGTCAAAACAAATCTGGAATACTTATTTACGATGTCAACATTTGCCCGGCTAATTTATGAACGCTATTCGCTTTCATATGTGCCTCCCTAAATCCAAACTATATATCGAAGTTGGTCAATTTACTGTTCAGTGAAGTTCGTTGTTCAAATAAACGCTCGGGCGCTAGATTAGCCGTGGGGTTGGAAATTTATGACAAAGTCGTGACAACCCTTCAGCAAATACTAATTTCCTAACTAGAAGTTAACCCCCATAACGGAGCCTCGTAAAATTGTAATGAAAAAAAAACTGTTTTCTCAAGTACCTACTTATTTCATTTAATGGTGGTATAAATCGTCGGTCGACGGAAGACTCCCAACTGAGTTCAGAAAAACCCTTCAGTTTAATTGGCAGCAAAACGTTCAGCAAAACGCCTGTCTTAATAAAATCTTTTTATATTTTACGTTTGTGTTACGCTATTAGCGGATCATCAAAGTTCAGGCGCTAAGAGCTTTGAATTTTTCCGATAGATGGCGGTGCGCGGAGGGATTATTATTTTACTTTATTTAGTTAAACACAAATACAGGCATAATACGACCATAAATTTTGTGCATTATGGTATTACACAATGTCACCTAAATAATCATATAATGTTGCATTATTATATTATATTATATTATAAACGTGATTATATTTCATAAAATATTTAATATGACATGTTTGTACTATTTTTAGCAAATGTATATAAAAAGTTATTATGCAGCGGCGACCTAAATTAGTGATGGTATTTTAACCGGTGACACACAAACAGTTTTTTGAGTTTCGTATCTGATTGCATCGATGATTGGCAACTAATTTCTCGAGATTCGACGGGCAACCATCGGCACTAGATAAGAGTTGTTTATATCTTTGTTACTAATCATGGGTATAGTCAGACACAAATCCCAAATAACTGTATAAATAACCGGTTAAAATAACGGTTTGACTATCAGTAACCTAAATTTAATTTTGCAAATGAGAATGATGCGACGCTATGTGTTGCATGTACTTTCATATGGAATGAAATTAAACTTAAACAATGCTGAAGCAACTTGATACATTTGAGATATGGATCGACTTCTAAACGATGGCTTCTAAAAATAAGCTAGATTGAAAATTACGGCTTACAAATGACAATGTAATAATCCGGATGCGGAAGAAAAAATAAATTCTTAAAACAACATATCATGGGACATGATAAGCAGAAGAGATTCTGGAAGACGAAGGACATCCTGGCTGAAAAACCTAAGGTAAATGGTTCGGGAAGTCCACGGCCTAGTTAGGTAGACAAGCACTAGAAGAAAAAGAAGTGGTAATTGAAGGTAACAATTTAAACGTCCACTGAAAGGTGGCGCCATGTCAGTTTTATGGCTGCATGTGATTTTTGATGCAGTTTATTGCATTAAAGAAACATCAATTAACTCTACAAAATTGTCAAACAGACAGAACATAAAATAAGCCAAGTCCTGAAATAAGGCAGTCTGGAAAAATTGCGAACAGGGAAAAAAGGATATAAGTCCTTGAATTCTCTTATTTGAAAGACTATAGCTAGACCGCATTCAAAAGAATGTGCGCAAAAAATATGTGTGTTATTAAGATGCAAAAAATGAACACAAGAGAAGTTTTTCTAGTAAGTAAGTAACCTTTTTTAAACTAAAAAATATATATTTATTTGGAATATCATATTGAGGCTTGTAATACGGGCTTGCCAGACAATTTTCCCCCGCTTGCTTGTTACCGGGCAACGCTAGGAAATGGTCTTTTGATTGTGGTCGACCTTGTAATATGGTATATTTGCACTGCCAAATATGTAAATAAAATATTATTTAAAAATTTCATAGAAATCGGTTATGTTTTATATCTACTAATTTCATCATTCAAATATTTATTTTTTAATATTTTTGTTTTTAATAAAATAGAGATGCGATCACGGAAAACGTGTCGTATCAATATTCTTACTATTTTCAAAATAATCTAAATGCTTGTGCTATGAAAGTAGGGCTAGATTGCTGGTGCCTGGAATGGAGCTTGAACCACTGTCCACTGGATAACTAGGTGAAAATCATGACCATTACACCAGCAAGCTACTTAAATTAAAGCAAATATTTTCGTCACAATCAAAGAAACATTGAAATTTGACAGATGTCATGAGATTCCCCTATTTTTGGGTGTTGGAGTAACATTTATCAATAACAAAATCGTTTTTTTTTTCAGAATAGGTCAATAAATTTAATTTTCAGGAACGATTTGATGAACATTTTAAAAATAATCAAGACTATTTTTTTATTGATGGGTAAAAATGAACTCCTTTAGATAAAGTTATACTGCAAACTTCGTGCTACAATACGGTTCGTGTTACGATTATCTCCTCCGGGAGAGTGGAAGGGAGAGGGGCTAGGTAGCTGAGGAGATGTTCGTTAATTTGCATGCAGATGGCACCAGGGTGGGAGATCCCAAGTGACACACAGCCTTCGCAGGCTGCTCGGGGAATACCGACAGACGACGCGTGACGAATCTAAGGAAATTAAATAATCTCGACAAGATGACTTTCAAAATGTACTTCAGTATATTTTATTTCATAAATTCTGAATATATATTTTCTAAAATAAAGTATGAAATATATACCTGTTAAAGATCTGAACTATTATGTTTCAATAATGAAAAAAAAATAAGCTAAATATTCTGATTTCTTTTCTAACCTCACTTATCTTTTTAAAATTGTTAATGACTTTTAAATTAATTTACATCATTACGAATGTTCATTGTGATGATGAATATTTTAATTAAAGGTTCCTTAAAATGAAACGTATTCGTTTTGTTAAGTATCAGTGCTTCGGAAAAAAACTCATTTTTTTATCTGGCTCCCGTTTGATATATTCGAACTTAAAATCAGTACAATTTGAATTTTTTTTAAAATTGAATTGCTGCCGAAAAAAGGCTAACCCAGACTTAAATATTCATGACTGGAAACTATACTATTATACTTGTACTTTATTTACTAGCCATACTTATAATACCAAAAATTACACCTAAAAAGGTCATTAAAATCGGTGATTATATCATTTCTATGCATTTTCTATAACCATATTGTATCTTCTTTATGTTGATGAATACTAAAACTTTGTATCTTTTATGGCAGGAAAAATTGTTTTTTTCAAAACCTCTGCAAAGTTCCATTTTTGCATGTCTCTGCTAATAATATTTTGGCCAGGTCCAAGAGATAGCAGATAAAAATAAAATAAAAAATGTTTTGTACTTCATACTGATGGCATTACATATAAATAAAAATAGTTCCGAAATAGTTAAGCTACAATTTATTTTAAAATTAGGTGATTTCACATAAAATGACTCGTAATAGATAACATGTTTAAATTCTAGAATTGTTTTCCTTTTAATATGACGGTTTTTATGAATATTTTATAGTTCACATAGCAAAAAGCTGTAGATAAGACTTGATTTTACAAAAGTTGATTTTGTAACATAAATACGATATTTTGTTTTCTCGTAAAATGTTTATTATAAAACAAGAAAAATGTAAAAATATCTTAGATCGTTTTCTTTTCGTGAGTTTAATTAAAATTTTATATGTTACTTACAAATTTCTAGAGTAACAGAGTAAATTAATCAAACTCACTTAGAGGAAGCAAACTTCATGTCTTTCACCCAATTAAGTGATCTTCGTAATAATGTCTACAACGTAAATGCCAATTCCATCAATAATATAAGAAAAATGATATTCATCCACCCTTTAAAGTCGAAAAATATTAATCATGTCATGTCACTGGGTTTTCAGATTTAAGATCTCATTGACGAGATTTCCTCGAGAAGGCTTCTTTGGTGATGAGTGCCGAACCGAGAGCCCAGCCTCCGTCGCTAAGCACCCAGTTCATCCTTATTATAATGTTAATAGCCCCCACTCTCGCACCCTTCACCCACCCACCCGCTCCAGCGCTCCTATCGAACCGATCAATCTGGCAGGGACCTAGAGGATCCTTGAAACGTGAGGTATCTTGCTCCATCGTCAGTCAGACTGGACGCAGGATATTTCAACTGAACGTAGATGGTTACTAAATGAAGTCACGGGATCACGGCTGTGGAAAACATATTACTCAACTTTTAACTGTACATGGATACGGATATTTTATATGAACCGTGAAATGTTTTTCCGAGAAACGATTCTCGATGTTTCGTTGAATTCGCATTCAACGTCATCAGGAGGACGACGTGTACCCGCGGAGGTATAGGGCGGACTGATTAATGCTTCCGGGTGCGTAAATTATATGCACTTTGTTGTGGAGTGTTCACTTCTTCTACGATAAGTCATAGTCAAAGATAAGTCGCCAGTGTGCAATATGTACTGGTAACGTCGGCGGACTATTCTGCGGCTGGATTAGGGTTGAATTAAAGTCGTAAGAACAGGGCGCCAAATACTTGATAGTTTGTAACTCTATTGAATTGGGATGATTGTGTATTTCAATGGACTCCCTCACTAATCTGGGTGTAAAGTGCGGTTCTGTTGATAAGATTTTTCTCTTGTCAAATTTGATGAAGTGGCAGAGATTCAAGATTCAACGTGCATCCAAAGGTGGATGCATGTTCGCAGATTGCCGATATATTGGAGTTGTTGTTTTTAATTGCTCCAATGTTTCTTCAAACGTGTAGCGATATTGCGTTTGGTTTGTTCTATGTAGAACTATCCTATGCAGTACTCAATTTTTATTTATCACCACTAGACATTAAAATTTAAATGGAGCCAAATTATTTAGTTCCCACTAATTTCGCACTTGTCCCCCATCTGTGGAACACTTTATATTCTTCTTCTAGAATGTTCTGTCTGCGTTTTTTGTTGCCTTTTATTCACCCACGCCATTTATTAGCCACAAACTTCTCGTCAAGTTCCTCGATCTCCCGAATGCCACTTCTGACGCTAATCGGGTATATTTCATCTGTGCGTGAAAGTTAAACGTCATACTGGTCATTAGCTACTCGAAGAATTTTTTTTAACGATAATAAGAGAGCTGTACAGCCAATAGCGCTTCTGCAATGTGCAATTTCTATGGAAATATTTCGAAAATCGTCGTATCCACATACTTGCAGCATATTATAGTTCTTTTCATATAAGCTTGCAATTGAGTTGGTGTGGGTACAGTGCGTAATACGCTCATTGTTTAGTTGTGTGCATAATATTATGAATTAAATACTGCAGAAGTTTTAAATGAGTCTCGGACAAATTTTTCGAAAAAAAAATTACAACCCCAACTAGCATTCGTAAAAATTCAGCAAGTTAATGACGAATCAGACGAGGCAGGCTAAAAACACAATGGAGCCTGAAAAAACAGGCGTAGGTACCTGAGGAATCGATACCCGTATAATCGTATGGCGGTTTGGAGCAATTCGTTAGGAGGGTTTCAATCTTCATCGGGGCTGGCTGAAGGATTTGCGAGCGATAAACTTTCGGGAGCCAAACTGCACAGATTTACGGGAAACGCTTTGTCGATTTGCATACAGATGGCTCTGCGCTTCAGACGAACAAGGGTGCATGCGAACGCTCCTAGGCTTGTAACTCTAGCAGGGATAATGTGAAAGTAAACACAACCGATATAAAATATTGCGTTGATGAATAGGTTCGTAAACTTTTTTTTAAATAAGGCACTAGATTATTGATAATAAATTAAAGAAATATACTTATAAAACCAACGACGGAGAGTCATTAGAAATAAAATATAATTTAATACAGCAGCAAATAAAAAACCTTTTGCTTTATTTCCAAGTTCCTGAATACTCTTTTTTTGTTATGCACAATTCTTTCTTAATTTATTTTTGCTTTATTATGCAACACTAATTTTGCATTTAATTGACTATTCCATCGTCGTATGATAAATGTACGCAAGGAGCATTAACAGAAATGTCAATACCTCGTAATTTGGTGGCGCGACCCTTGTATGTAGCCCGAGCCGCGCGCTGATTTACGTGTCACACTTAGCTTCCCGCGGCCAGTCTGTGCAGTTGTTGTAATTCCAGAAAGTTACGGACGCATAAATTAGGATAATTGATGATGATGATGATTGCATTTCATTGAATATTCAATCGTCATATCTTAAGTGAACGGATTGAGAATTTTAATGGAAATGACAACTACTTTTCTATGCCAACTCTATAGAGAAAATACTCTTTATGCTTTTGTCTTGTCGAATTTTTAATGCTTTGTAAACAATAAAATCAGAGAATAATTACTTTTTTTTCACACTACAACCGCACACTTTCATCTGATAAAATTGATTCCGTATCTTTTGATAGCTTTCAACAAATGTTACTTTTATATTCTTTTGCGACACAAAATAAGGAAAATTAAAAAAAAAATTATAATATATTTTTTTAATAAATTGTGTATTTTAGAGAGGCTATAAATATTATTTGTTATTATAGCCTTTGGCCTGATACTATAATACATCTGTAATTTCTCTGTAAAATATGTAGATAACAACAACAAAATATTACTCCAAGATATTTTAATACCTGTTTTATTTTATTTTACATTGGTTTTGAAGCACTTGATATAAAGAAAGATAAAATATATTACAATAAAAATTAAATTTTAAAATAAAAACATTTTAATTTGGTATCATGTTTTGGTAGAACATTTTGCATAATAAATTTATAAAAATACAATTTTACCGTGTTTGGAAAAGGTATAAAGATAAACGTAAAAAATTATACCTTTTCTCCGCATTAATTTTAGAACAATGAAAAAGATAAAAGTTGAGCTAAAAGCAACACATGTTTCATTTCATTACCTAGGGGGTTGAATTTTCTCCTTCGCGTTTAAACCTATGTTCTGGATATTAAACATCCCTAACCCTAACCCTTCATTTCAGGGCCGTAATATTCATGACCCAGGGGTGTAGTTATGACCCCGCTTCACTAACGCCATCTCTGGCTGGAAAGGATAACTTGTTGCTTACGTAATTCGAAAATGTTGCATTTCATATTGATTGGCTTTTATTTCTTTCACTTTACAAATATTTTTTTTTAATCTTTTAGTAGGTAATACAAGAATTTATATTTCCTTAGATAAAAAAATTTACATTTACTGAATACACAATTTATTCAATCATCACATATTTTTTAATGTCCCTTTAAAATTGTTTTATTTTTTCTTTCTTAATGTTCCCCATTAGATAATTATATAACATCATTCTACTGGGCATGATTGAATTTTTCGATACTGTTTTCTTTCTAAAAAGCTATCTTATTTCTTTTTTCTTCTTCTGCAGTGATCTTGTTCATTTTGTTTTATTTTAAATTTTTCTAAAGAATTAAAAAGTGTTGTGTCCATGAATAATTTTATATATAAATAGAAGTACATTAAATTTAATCATTAGTCAGAATTTCATCATTTGTATTTTTTCTGGCATCACTTTGATTCTTGTGTATCGGTTTCTTTTTAATATTATTCACAGTGCTTTCTTTACTTTGGAGTTTTTTCATTTTTCTATGCCTTAACGATCCACAAAGTAATATATTTTTGATTGCATTTTTTTATTGGCGATTCCTGTTTGGGGTGCTTCAAATAATACGGCAGCCCCTAAATAATTACTCTCCATGTATTTGTAATATTTTCAAAATTAATTTGTTCTATAGAAGAGTGAAGTCTGACAAAGAACTTGCCAGGAAGGAAGGCCTTAAGGTGAACGGTGCTTTGAATCCAATAATATATAAACAACATGTTAAATGAGGAAAACACTAGCGGCACACAATAGGATTGTGGTACCAACAATGATGTATGGACGTAGAGCCTAGAGCTGGCGGATGAGGAACGAAATGTGGAAGGAAGAAAGTGGAAATGAGACTACGTATGTTTGGCAAATTCATTTAACAGAGGATAGAATGAAGAAATCCGGAAAGAATGTAAAGCTGACCTGAGCAAAGTTAAGGGCCGATAAAAGGTTTCGGCATGTTGAGCGAATGAATGAGGACTAAATGATCAGAACATGACGAAAGTGTTTACGGTGCTTGAAAGAGGAGGTGGCCTTAGAAGACGTGACATAACCAGATTAACCAATAAAAATAATTCTATATGTAAACAATGTGCATTACCAACGCTACTATTACGCTACGCTAGATGGCGCTTTTCTCACAACCGCATTTAGCGGCTGAAATATAAAGTAATAAAAGCATGTCATTTTTGACGGGTTCAAGGGAGGTATAAAAAACACAAAAATATATAATTATCTATGTAACGATGTCCGTTACAAACGCTACCAGATATGAAATAATAATGAGGTAGAAAAGCAAAATATTTTTTTATGTAACAATGTACGTCACTAATGCTACACTATATGGTGATGTTCTCTGAGCCCAAACTCGGAGCCGAAATATATGTTAATAATTTAACACGCAAAAGAATTGTAACAAATACCCAGATCTGTACAGAACGCTCTGAACTACGTTTGTATCTAAAATATATATGTATATAAATATTTCAAAAATCTTAAATCTAATTTTAACCAGTATCGCACTAATGTCATTCGGTAATTCACAAAAAATATAATAATAAGAGATGCCACATGATTTTCAACTACGTTAATAAAATTGTGCGACATGATTAAAATTTAAAAATAAAATATTTATTTCTGTCTTCTTCTTAATAGTTATAAGAGAAAATTCAATAGTTCTGACATCCCACTATTATGTGTCGGGGCGGTATGGTTGTATGTGGCTTTTGCTGGGAAATTCACATAAAATTAATTTTAATTTTCAATACTTTGGTGTGCGAATATTGCGGTTGAAAATTATTCAGGTTCTTGCAACAAATGTTACATCTGCATAACTGCAGACGTACCCCGGGTTGGCAGAGGGTGGAGGGTGGTTGTCGTCAAACATTTACCGACCATTATTATTAAAACGAAGCGGCCCCGAGCGGTGACGAGGGGTGAAAAGGGATGGAAAAGATAGAAATTAATGACATTTTGGACGATTTGAAATTTGCGAAATTGTGTGCGCAAAGGGTTTTGAAGAATCCGAAATCAGCTGACTGGAGCCTTCGAGTTATTTCATTTTCTCGAAGCTGAAGCAGACTGCTTACACATTACCTGCTCAGGTGAGTGACTCCTCATTGCGTTGAGTCAAGTTTCCACTATTTGAGGACATCTAACATTGATGTGTAACGTCTATACGCTCGGTTTATGGGAGTAATTACATAAATACGACGAGGGAAACGCGTAACAGGAATAGGAACGAAAAAATATCCGATTTCGATTTTATTTATTTTATTCTCAATATTCAACATTGACATTAGGTGTTTGAAGAACACGTCAGATTCGCTAAATTAGGGTTATGTTGAATTTAGTTTTCTAATATCTCTGGATCACTTTGGTTTAGGAAAAAACTGATCGACAAAAATAATTTACCTACAACATATATTGTTGTAAAAGAATTTTATCCTAAGAGAAGAAATTTAATAATACCTTTTAAGGAAAAATATAAATTAAATCAGTTGTTCATTTGTCAAATACTTTTTAAATATAAGGCTATTTTATGCGATATATATTCACGCGTATATTTAATGGTACCTACCTATAGTTTTGGTTCGTAACCTCTATTTGGATTTTTTTAAATAATAAAAACCTTCGAATTCCAATTAGAAAATATTCCAGTTGGAATTTCTGCAGGGCTGTTATCATTTTATTTAACTTGTATTGAAAGTAATGAATTTTTCGTAATCGATATAAGTTATTGTAATAAAAGTTCAAGGTTTTACAAAATATAAGTCAGAAATATTGAAAAAAATATAAAGTTTGATGTCGCTTATGTCCATAACTATTGATATAACGTCATAGTTGCTGCAATATTTTCGACTCGTAATCAAGGCAGAAATATGGTTATGCGAAGTATACCCTGTATATAAAAAAATATATGTACAAAAAATTATGTCGCTACAAATTCATTTTGCTCTTTTTGAAGAAGTTGTTATTCATTATTACTATAATGAAGATATCTGGATGTGTCTGGGTAGAAATAACCAATCATACGGAGAGGATAACCAAACAGTAATCACCAAAGACATGGCTAAACATACATAAGACCAGCACAGGAGCTGTGAAGGGGACATATACATCTGTCTCTGTCTGTGACAGAAATTCAGGACAAAGAAACGCTCGTAATAGGGATCAATGGAGAAAAATTCTTGAAGGGGCCAAGACTCATATGTTGTAGAGCCAATAGTGATTATGCAAGGGGACATTTTTTAAATTCTATAACGCTTGAGAACCATCTAAACACACCTCCGCCGTCTCGCACTCCATACCACATTGCAGAATTTTTCACAAAAAATAATTGTTTAATTTTTAAAGTAAATTTTTGCCAATTGTGTGTATTCTTGATTTTTGCCTTTTCCCTTAATATGTACTTAAGTTAATGTATATACATAAGAAGGGTTTAACAAAACATGTTCGCAGTATTATCTTTGCGCAATACGCGTACTAAAAAATGCAAAATCATGTTTCTTTTGAGTCTGTTTACAGATTATAATTCGAGGATAGAAAGCCAAAAGGGCGTTAGGATTATATCGTCCGTTACAGATTGTTAACCCAAAATATATACGGAAATCGTTTAGTAATAAAAGAAACATTGACAATATCAGATTGACAGAACTATATTCTCCTGTAAAGTTCGAAATAATCACTAACGCTCCTTTGGCTTTCTATCCTCGATATACCAACTGCTTGGGATTTATGCATATATATACGTGCCCAAAGCTAGTTGATAAAAACTGGTAGAAGTCTTCTTATTACAATTTTGAATAGAAAATATTCTTCACACTTTGGGTGAAATGTTGACAGTTACTTTATCAGTTACCAGTTAAGTAGGTACCTATTAAGTTATGAAACGTTTACTTTCAAATATTAATGAAAGTATTTGAAAACTCACAAATGTGTTGTTTAATCTTCGATTAATATTAACAAGACTATTATACGTTCTGAAAGGGGTTTAGCTAGGGTGCGAAAAAAAGAGTGTATTTTCTAAATCATTCTGTTTACAATGTGGTTCGCGCCCATAGAACCACCCCGCGCGTGTGTTTCGGAATCCACCGACAGGTGACAGCGCAAATTTAATGAGATTATGGCGCTAAGATAAGACACGAACCACGCGTTTCGCTACAGTTATTACCGCCTCCGGCAAATTACGGACTGAGGGTTTAATTGTCAAAGAAGTACACGTAACTTCTGTCGTGTAACTGTAGTTACTACATTAATTACCCGCCACTGCTTCGAAGCATAACCCGATTCCGCTAACTTTGGCACTTAGATAAAACGAAATGATGCGTTTGCCATAATAATAATCACCTTTGAAGATTCGTTTGTGTGATGATTACCCTGTATTTGGTTGGATCTACTATAGGACTAGGGCGCACAAAGGTTGGAAATTAGATTCTGTGCGCGCAAAATTAAAAAAACGTAATAAAAGAAAGAAAGTCGTAATAAAAATAAAATATATGCAGCTAAATAAACTTAGTTCCTTGGGTAATAAAGTCCCACTAATAGTTAATTACCTAGAATAAACCCCTCGTGTCTAGTCGAGCAGGTAGTGACATGTTGTTGCAAAAAAATAAAGTTGAGTTATTGTCAGTCGGATACGAGAGTTTGTACCAAAGTGGTTTGTTTATATTTTTGAATTTTGTTCTTCTAACTATGGAATCGACAAACTTAGGTAACTTTTTTTTAATATAATCCACATTTTTATTCAATTAATATTCTACAAAGCCACGATTTGTTTTCAACAAAATATCGTAAATTTTTTCTGCATGCCTTAGGCTGCCAAAACTGGGATTGACCTGTATTGATTTGAATTCTTGTAAACTATCGTTCTCTAATATCTTGGCTACATATTTAAAATCAATCGGAGTGCACTTCGGTACGCCTGTATTCAGAATTTATTTATTTTCCAGCTCTCGGATTACCAAGGAAAAAACTGTTTGGAGTATGGTTAAAGGAGCGAGACTTTTCTAAAGGAAGTAAAAAAGCTGTTTTAAGGGCGATTAATACAACAAGGTATAATAAAAAGAACTTTGTTAAATTTTTGTGAACAAGTTTAGAATTAAATATAAAGTGTGGTTAGATGGTATAATCAAGTTTTCAATATTACATTTATTTTATTTTTTATATCTTTTAAATGATTTATTATTATTATTTAATGGGTATAGAATACAAATAAACACTAAAATAATTTCGCTCGCTCAGATTGTCTTTTCCGACCACTGTGGGGCGGCATTATCAATACATAATATAAAGGAAGTCCCCGAGAGTCTGTCTGTCTGTATGACCGCGCTAATCTCGAGAACCACCGAACGGATTTTTATGCGGTTTTTATTTTTGTGATCTGGATTTCTTTAGGAAAATTTTTGTGTATAAAAAAAATGACTTAACATACTGAAAATCTGAACATTGATGGTATTAGTAAATCAAATCGGGAAAAAATTTCTGCTGTCTAATCCGTTAGGGATGCAAAAAACAATAGGAAAGAATGGTGTGAAATTACACGATCTATAAAAAAGTCAATGGTAAGAATATTTTCGTCTATAAAATTTCATCAGATGTATATGTAAGATATAATGGTTAACTTTACAGCAATTTTGACCAATTCAATTCAATCCTTATCAAATTAAACATCTTATTAACCTTAAGCATTTACCGTAAATGAAATTCGTCTTGTACCTACACCAAATCATTAAATTAAAGATCTTAGAAGATATGACGACTTTAAAAAAGTAAGACGTGGTCATTTAAGGCGGTACATTCACTGCAAATGCATATTTCGACGTTTTTTTTTACGAAAATGTGGGTTTTTATTATTCATTTATGAATGAATGTATTAGAATGTATCAGAATGTATTAGATAGATTGCAATTTTTTTAGGGCGATAACTTAGATAAAACCTTTTTTCTTATATAAAAGTAATAAACTGAACATTATTTACAATAATTAAGAAAAATATAGGTATTAATCCACAGGCCGCGGCAAAAAAAACGTTTTTAATGTTCTACGGCGAAGAGACGTGTGTTAAATATTTGTTTGTAAGCATAATATGTTTTTTTATACGTATAAAGTTAACTTAATTATCTAGAATCTGTACGTAGGAAATTAAGAAATATTTAATATTAATAATGTTATAATGTTTCAAACATGCAAAAGTTATTACGAATTTTGATGATTTTCAAATCTTGTTTAATCATATAAAAATATGATTTCAAACGATATATTGTATCTATATTCGCACTTTGAACCTTCATTCACTATTGAAAAGCTACATTTTTTATTAAAAACACATAAATTATTATTTTAAAATAAAAATTCTAATGTATGAAAAACGACATCCTCATACGTCAAAATGCCGTTCATATGCCGTCTGGCCACGGCAGAGGTCAGACATGTTTATGTAGCCGAATATTCCTCGTCATTTATTTCACTATTAATCGTACTTCTACGCTAAATTTGATATTTATATGAATTATTATTATATAATACGCTCAAAAGCAATTGATATCTCCCATATATTAAGGTTTTATATGGATTTTCGAACGGTTTCAGCCTTTTTACACTTTGAACATGCGTCACATGTCAGTTTCACTATTAGCCCAATTTCAACATCCAAGTCCAGAATCTCATTTAGATAAGTCAAAATATACACTACACACTGTACGCGCCGTGGGCATGCGCGTTGGCGTAATTATTGTTCGTTTATATTACGGTATACATTATGATTTGAAAAGTACTTCAGAATTATTAATATGTTTTTTAAATTCTATACAGTGAGTAATAATTGGACGTAAATAAAATACGGGAATTTGTCGAAAGTTTGAATAATACATTTTGATATAGGCAGTACGCACGTGGGGCTAGGCAATTGTTTTGTTATAGTCATATTACGATATGCATTGATTTAAAAAGAAGTTCAGAATTATTAAAATGATTCTTAAATTATTTACGGAAAATAATAAGTCGACTCAAATAATATTAGATCATTTATCAAAAGTTAAATAAGTAAATATTTTGACAGATGAATTACTTTTGTGGGGATGCCTGACGCCGACGAAAGCGAAGAATATATGACTATCTCTTTATATCAAAACCTTACTGTTTTAGCAACGTAATCATAAATATGTGACGAAAGTGCAAGTTTTATTCGATTTACGCTTAGATGACATCTCAGGCACGGCTTGAAAGCATATGATCTATCCACGTAATTTGACAGATTCGCATGTTTATAAACGGCTGTCCAGCCATATTTTACGGGCCCGCGGGTGACATCGGTGCCTATGTGGGGTGATATCTATAAAATATTATTTCCTTTTCTCAATTTATAAAACTGAGAAAAGTCTGGTTGGGTGGCTAGTCTATAATATAATATAAGATAATAACATAGAGCTTTTAAAATCTAATTATTTAATTTTGCATAACGCTTAAGGACCTGAAGGATGCCCAATGGACGAAGCGATGGCCTAGAACAGGGAATCGTGGAAAATAAAAGTAGGGATTGCCGACCCCATGTGAAATGGTATGTGGGTGAAGAGGAAGAAGAAAGAAGAAGCATCACGCTTTGAAAGTCAGCCAAACCAAGTTGACATCTTTAATTGATGTTAGTTATTAATTACCCGTAAAAAAATACGTTTCGGACGCGAGTCAAGACTGCGAGAACAGCGCCATCTATCGTTGCGCAGGGTCTCGATAGTGTAAGTGACGGACATTGTTACATAAAATATTATGATTTTTTATACCTCATTTTTATATCAGATCTCATCATCATTTCCGAGTATTTCCGACGTCTGGTAGCGTTTGAGACGGACATTGGTACATAGAGAACTAAGAAACTAAGGTGATGGAAGTTGTTGATATTCTGCTTTATTAGGAAGCAATTAATTAACAGCTATAATAAAAATAAAAATGGGTAATTTATAACCCATCAAAACCGAATTATTTTACTGTATATTTAGGCCACGAGTTCAAACTAAGAACAGCGCCATCTATCGTTGCATAGTCTTTTTATTTTATTTTATTTTTATTTTTTAACATACAGACCGTCAACAGATCATTGATGACCCTAATAGATGATCATTTAGTGATATGAGAGTACAAGTTTGAGTTTTTTGCAAACATTTGAATATGATAATATATAATTCACTTAGTTTTACGGTTAATTAATAATGAATAATAAAAAATAATAAATGCTAAAATATATAAATATAAAAATATCGCAGATCAGTAAGTAGTTCAATATTTTTTTTACATACAGTTGTTTTACATAAATATACATCGCAAATCAATAACTTTTTAAAATAAATAAATCAATAAGTTTTTATATAGTACACAATTAATGATAAAAATAAATTAATTAATAATAAAAGGTGTCGTTGGTGGCGTACGTGACGTACATTGTTACATGGGATTACGCAATTTTTTGCTATTCATACCTCATTATTTTATAAACTTCATCATTATTTGCGTCATCTGGTAGCTTTAGTGACGGAAGTTGTTACACAGTTCCATCATAACAGAGACCTTCGGGATGAAACCGCTTCTTCTACACAAAGAAAGGTGTCAATTACGATGGCTTGGACACGTCTCGCGAAAGCTCAAGGAGCTGCGATCAAGATTTATCTCGTGAGCAACTGTGGATGTGAGCTGAACCAATTTATATTTACATATGTCTGCTGTATTAAATAGGAAAAAATCATTAATTTATGCATTTTACTAAATTTCTTCTACAATTTTTTTTAACTAACGTCAAAAAACGCACGGGTTTAAAAAACTCTTTATTTTTTTATTTCTGCATTTTTCAAGACTATTATATAAAACTATTGTAATACACAAGAAAACTATTACATTACTATTATGTCACACCGATTTAAGTATAAAATAATTTGAATGATAAGTATCCAAATAAATAAAATAATTAATTATGAATCTAAATATGATACAAATTCAACTCCTGAGCAGAATTAAAATAATGGTTTCAGGGAAAAATATAATGTCTAAATTTTTAACAGAAAACAAGGTTTATTGCCATCTACCGGTGATGATTCACATTTAATTGTGGTAAGAATGATCTACACCGCTAGATAACAGAGCGGTGGGTCGATAGCGGTTAGTGTAAAAATAACCCACAGATGGCGGTAACAGTTAAGCGGATAACTACACCTGTGTTTAGTTGGCGAAGGTATTGATTGATGCACTGAAATATAAGGGATATTTTATTCGAACTGTGTGGATGTGTAGAGATTCGATTCTCGACGTTTAGCTCGTGTCATATCACAGCGTCTTCAGGAGAGTGACCTCTCGCCGAGAGGGTCAAGGACACATCCATGCGAATTATATAAAATATTCGTTTTATTCCAATGCCTAAATGTTGTTTAAAAAAAATATTGTACAAGGACACATTACCGAGATACCATAAATACTGAAATGCTCGAAATGTTGTAATGTAATGGATTAAAATTTCATATCACAAAATAAAGCCTTGGTGAAGAAAACTCTCAAGGGTACGGATTTGAATTATTGAACGCATTACATATAATGTAATTAATACAATATGCACTGTGTTTTCGCCACTCGTTTGTTAATAATATCATTGTTTCGGAGCCAATGGTCCCTTCATCAAGATACAACGAATACTAAAATATTAAAAAAAACAAATGTCGAAGAAGGTATAGACAATAATAAAATAAAAATAAATATTTGGGAGATGAAGATATAATTTAATACTAATATGGAAACAATTTTAAAAGATAACTATTTCTAAAAAGGACATGATTATTTATAACATTCAATTTACAATTAAATTTTTTGTTTTATTTTCGAAATTTCTAATTAATCCAACTGAAATCCTAACAAATCTATATATAAATTCCAGATTTTTTTCAATATCATATATATCCTTTTTATTTACTAAATATATTTTTTTAATTGTTTTTTGTATTTTTGTATTGTTTGTAATTGTAAACGTTATATCCTAATGAAGAGACCATTGCCCTCAAAATATATTGCTATTTTCAACGTGGTGTTGAACAAATTGGTGAAAACAAAGCATCAAACAGTTATTTCGTTGTCTGTCCGTCCGTCCTTCCGTCTGTCCATCTGTCTGTCTATTTGTCCCCGTATCATCATGTAATTTCGTTCAAATTCACGGCTAAAAAAACAAATTAAACGGCCGGAGATGGGGCTTGAACTCTGGGCCAGTAAACCCGAACCGGCCGTTCTATGCATGTTGCTACGGTCACCTCTCGGTGGACCGCCAAAAAAAAACGATACTATTAATATATACTAGGGCTTAGCAAAGATGCGAACCAATGTTTCTCATTTTTGACGGGTTACATAATGTCACCACAAAATAATTTTGCCATTATTGAAGAAGCATTTAATGTAGGTACAATTATGCGTTTTTCTTGTAGCTTGGAAGAGGAGCATTTTATATTTTTTTTATAGAACCTTTTTCACTGGAATTTAATCGTCTTCCTCTCATGGTACTCGGAAGTCCACAGACACAAAAGAGCTCCGTCCATCCATTGACATCGTCACTATTGTCCACCACGCTGGACGTCTCCACCCTCTAGCAGATCTATCTGGAAATTGCCTCCCCAGTTTCGTCTCGGTTCATCCCGTCTCGATCCTCTTGGCTTGTACGCGAAGGCTTTGTTGCGGGACGCATCTGCTCTCGTGTCCCACCCGCTGCTACCTCCTTGCTTTAATTATACACTAATATCACACTCCAAGTGTAAATCTATCGCCTTTCCAAAAAAAAACGTTTTTGAGACAAGAACGTCACATTTTTGAATTGGTTGTTAACATAACTAGTGTCTTTTTTCCAAAGGAAAAGAACACAACAAAATAATTACAATGAAATAATCGTTCAACTTTCTACAAGTTTTTTGAAGCTTCTGCGATGTGCGTTTTGGTATTGAATATAAGAAGTGCCCATTCCATCAGAATGAAGTATCGAAAACGCTCACTACTGTCTACTTGATATTCCTTTCTAAGGCCTTTTTTTAAAAAATGAAATATAAAAATGTAACGTAAAAGCAAGCATAGAATTTGAAATGTGGAAAATTTTTTCTTTCAAATAAATAAAAACCTTAAAAATTTATTTGAAAGGTAATTTGAATAAAATATACTAATTATGCGAACGCCTAACACATTGTTAGTTCTACTACGTACCAATAGATCGTCAGTATGTGAATTTCCACAATTGATTTATTTACATTGAATTAGGTAATTTGTATTTGTTATTTTTTTTAAATTGAATGCAAGAATATCCCCTTCAAAAGGTGTAATTTGAAAACTATTATGATATTTTGTCGTGCTAGTTTGAAAAAGAATAATGTGTAGTTCGATATATACAATAATACTTCGGCGTTAGTTCACACATTTATTCCAGTAGGATACAACAATATACACTAATAGGTTTATTCCGCGACCGCCCGTCTTTCCGAGCTAGCTTCAAACGCAGCGTCCGTCTCACACACACGTACGCATACAAGCAATTATTGCGTAAAAATATTCCGATTAAATTCGTGTCCAATGACTTTGGTGAAAAATAAATCAATAGTTAAATTAAAGCGCTTCAATTGCCTCCTACTCCCATTATTTAAAGTAATGTGCATTTTATTCAGAACAGCCTGTATATAACATAGCCGTTACTGTAGCGATGAGATAATACTTTAAATAAATGTATTAAAATAGACGTATAAATTGCCGTAGTTGCCAGAAATTCCGACAAATAAAAGTGATGCATGGACATCTGATAGTCGAGCCCCGTGTCGGGGCGCTCCCCTAAACAAGATATCGGCCTCAAAGCCCCGTTAAGGCCATTCAAAGTAATTAAATGCATTGGATGTCAGCAATACGTCATGAGACACGAACAAGGGAAACTCGGAAGAAAGAAAATAAAAAAAAAGTCATTAATTAAATTCTTTTTTATTGTGTGAAAAATTCACGCGCTGTGAAGTAGATTTTTAGAATACCCTGTGAAAAATTTAATACAAGTTTTAAATTAACAATACAAAAATGTCAAAAAAGTATTACCTACTATTACGACGCTCTGGCACAACTACGCTCCGATACTAACGAAAATAAAATAAAGAAGTATAAAAAAAAAGAACGACATCAGAAGATTTCAACAGAAGAAACTTGATAATTTAAGATGTGTAGCGAGACTGCGTACCTACTAAACAAAAGCTGATAACAAATATGTCACGTATTGACCGTCAGTCATCCGTGACTGCGTTATCTCTCTAGAGAATTCTACAACATTCCATCTCATAGTAAAAGACTACGCAGAATCGCCCAGAATGTTCCACAGGCTTCTCTTCATCTCTAGAATAAACCTTTCGAGGGAATTGAGCTATAAATGGAGTCTCGTGACGCGGGATCAGGCAATTCAGTTTGTGACGACAACATTGCGACATCCATAGCGTAAAACAGTGTGATCAGTTGATCAGTGATCCGTGATAATACAAAATACGATATTATTAAGCAAGAAAACGCAGTGACTACCAGTGATACCAGCGGAAGTAAATAAAGAATACTGGGGCGAAAAGGAAATGAGCGAATATTGAACGAAATTTATCAGAAGAAATCTAAGCGATACAAATAGCGTTAATTAGTGCGAATTAAGGAATAGTTCAATAATAATTGTGTGAAATATTCTGAGGATATTTAGCAACTATTATAAACTTATGAACGGTACTACAATTTAACTAGTGTTCAGTGACTTTCTTTGGTAATAAATTAAACTTAACTATTTTTTCAATTGATTGAGCAATATCGTAGGTTGACATTTGAAAAAAAAATTGATTATTTTATTTGTATATAAATATATACAAATAAAATAATCAATATTTTTTTATAAACTTAATTAATTTACAGTGTTTTCATTTGCCTCCTAAAGCCACGTCCCTTGAGAGGTGTATTAAAATTATTAATCATTAATGGTCATTTATTTATTCAACTGGCCGCACACCCGTGAAAAATAACGGAAATAATAATAATTAAACCCTTGCGTGACCGTGCAACATGAGCCCCGCGCTGATTGCGTGTCACACTCTATTTATCTAAAGTTGTCATTCCAACAAGTTACGGACAGACGGCAAAATTATTATATTTATTATTATATTATATTTATTTATGTATAAATTATCTGTAAATAAGTAAATAAACTTTTCCTTCCGTTAATAGTCATATGAATAGTTGAAAATCAAAGCCTACTTAATTCCATGAATCATTTTTATAATAATTAATGACAAATGTTTCCAAGATTTGATTTTATATTAAAGAAAAAAGTACGATTTAAAAAAAAAAAATAGATTAATAGTTGGTGTGACTGTTAACATTTATTTAAAACGTAAAAATGAGCATTGAAAATAAATTAATATTTAAATAAAATAAAAAAATGGGTATATTTTGATACACAACGACTCGTATCATTAGTTAAATAGGTACTAAAGAATGGGAAAAATCACAGTTATATTAATTAAAACCACAATATTTTCGACAGGACAGACTTAATTACCTGTAAGAAAACCTTAAAATGGTTAATATATTGCCCGATATTGAAACCACTCAACTTTAAATTAACCATAATGTTTTATACAAAGTGTGTAAATTTCTTAAGATAAATGATAAACCGCAAAGGTAATAAATACTATAGGCATAAAAAATACGCTGTAATATCTACATATAATCAAAAATATTCTAAGATAAAAACAACAACAACACTACACGTACAAATAAATTCTACACTTTATATTTATATTATAATACAAAGTGTAGAAATAACCCGGAAATCAGAATATACTCTATTAATAAAATAAAAGCTTTAGCAAACAACTGGCTTACCTCCAAAGGTAGAACAGCAACTGAAAATTTACTTACTGTAATTGCATAATAATGTCTTCAAATAAAAATATATACCTATATAAATTAATTAATTAATTAAGGAAAATAAAAAATAATCTTAAACAAAACTTTAACCCTTTTTACATTAAACAATTATTCTACACATATTTACACTTGGACTTATGACTAACTCAACTTTCACTAACATTCCACTTGATACTCTGTAGATACATAATAACTACCTTATGAAAATAAATACTACTGACGAACTCGAAAAAATATTATAATTGTGTTCTATAACGCCACTCTGGGACAGGCGTAGCCTAGTAGAGTGGCATAATCCACAAATTAAACAAAACAAAAAAAATGTGTAATTTATCTTATGTTTTATTGTTAAATTAGTATTAAGTAGGGGAGGGTGGGGCGTGTTGTGACAAATTTATGAAAAAAGGTGTTGTGGAAAAATCTTTAATAATATCAAAAACATTACATTTTATTTGAAGCAAGCAATTCTTCACCTATAAAAAATTAGCATTATTGACCATGTCACCAAAAGGACAACGCAACAAAATACGGTTTTTCAAAATATGGGAATTGTCACAACCTGCCCCACCCGAGGGGTCAGTTGTGACAAGGGTGGGGCAGGTTGTGACAAACTAATCGTCAAATATTGTTGAGTATTTAAATAATTTAATTAACAAAATAAATATTATGAATAATGAATTGTACAAGCAGTAACATGTTTTATAATTAACTATCAACAAATAAACAAAATTTGTACTCTTATTAACTGTGGTAAGAAAATTCTGTAATCGATTTAAATTATTTTTTGCTAGTCAAACAAAAGTCAAAAATAAAATCTTGAGTGAATTCGTCCACTCCAGCATATAGTTCATTACACCGTCTTTGGCATTTTATGCAACTCACCCACCTTTCATCCGAAATATCATTAGAATAAGGGTTTTTACAATAAATGCATTGCTCATCTTCGTTTGCATCGCTGTCATCAGTTTCCATGATAGATGGCTCGTCTTCGGTCTCGCTGGATGAAAATGACACTAGAATTCGTTTCTTCACTCCAAAAGTCTCTTTCTTGTGTAGTTTTGTCTTTATTTCCGCTTTTGTTTTATTGGGTGCTGTGGGTTAAAATTACGCTTTGAATTTTCTTTCTATTACCTACGTAGGTTCTTTCTTGGATGAGCTTTAGGTAATGGCCGGATTTGTTCTGGTGTTTAATGGTACTGTCCAATTTTCGGGAATTTTGATCATATTATTTTGGCGTGCATGCTTATATTCAAGTTTTTTCACATCAACTGTGGTAAAATCATAATAAACTTTGCTACATTAACTTTGCTACATTTTGCAATGTAATCTCCAAGTTCTTTTCACCTTAGAATTTACAAATGGACGGGCTTTTTTCCGATCTATGAATCGTTTTAGTGTTATATAATGTCATTATTATGTTTACATGTTATTATTATTTTTTCTTTAAACTATATATTCTGTTAATGTACACTTTACCTATCTGTTGTAAAAGCCCTATAGGGCGTTAATAAATAAATAAATAAATAAATAATTGATACCAAAGACATCGCGGCTTTTCTAAGAGACACGTTTGTAGCGTCTATCTCAGCAGCAGTGCGTTCGTAAACACTTTCGGGAATTTCACCCTTCTTCATTTTTTGAATGTAATTTCGTACCATAAAATAAAGAACGAATAAAAAAAGTAAAGTAAAAATAATAATTGAACTGTACAGTTTCACATCTAATAATCGTTTTATTAAATATAAAATTTTAATTATTTCGAAGGGGCTAGTTGTGACAGTCACAACTAGCCCCCACATTTTTGTAACAACTCGCCCCATTCGATCATTTTATATTAAAATGTCTATGCAAGTGAATTTATTTACCGCAAGGTTTTCCTTTATTGCTGATAATACAGCCAAAAGACACAACATTTGGTAAATAAAATGTAAAATAACTCAAATAGTATTAGTAAAACAACAGAACACTTGGAATTAGTGCAGAAAAAGTTAGTTTAGTACCTCTAAATCAAACTTTATCGTTTAACTTTAATGAAATCAACCGCACGGCTCCAATATTTTGATAGCAACTGACGCTACGGAGTTCACATAAAATGAATCTATGCGGGTAACTCTAAGTCAAATGGTACGAATTTTAAACGCGTTGTCACAACCTGCCCCTGTCACAACACACCCCACCCTCCCCTATCTTTATTTGTAAACAAGGATTTTTTAAATAAATAAAAAAAAAACAACTATAGATATTCAAAAGTTGCAATAAAAAGAGAAATTAAATCTTTTTTTAAAAAGTCAAAATACTGTAATAATATTGATTAATATGACAGTTTTTTTTATAATATTACACGATTATTATAATTTATACTAAATTAAGCTTTATAATACACACAAGTTGAGTTATATTTAATACTTAATGTTAATTAATTAAAATTTTGTATTAATAACTACGAGTAACTTTACGTCTACAGGTTTCGATACCAGAAAATAAATTAATTTTTGAACAATGGTGTGGCTACAGTTATGGTGGAGGTAATTAACAAGTATGTAATTTAACTGGTTTTTAATTGTATTGACTTTAGTGTTCAGGCATTTCTTGATTTCTAATTTTTTAAGTTATCTAATCTAAGACCTTTATTATATATATGGAGAATCTCGATACCGATTACTTCTTTTAAACGTGTGGCCTGTTTCCAAAAGCTGGTTTGCGAATTCAGAGGAGTTATTGCTATTGAAACATCGTAAATGTTCCTTTACTTTTACATTAAAATTATATACAATGTGTACCATCGAAACGGTTATTGTAATGTTGTGTAATGAAAATGTTAAAATGTTGAATTATTGAAATATTGGCCAATTTTAAAATTCATCAAATTCACCATTCGTTAAAGTCTCCAGTAGTTTAATTTAGAATATCAGGTTTATAAATACTGAACGAATTTAAAATTAAAAAAAATACACAACAGAGAAGTAGTAGAATTCTAATCCACTTTCAGTTCTATTTCACTGACGGCAATAAGCTCGTAATTAGTTGGCAAAAGTGAAATTAAATGGTTCGAACATTTAGTAATAAAGTTTATTTACACTTGTGTTACGTTTAACTAAAAATTAATAATTTCAGTGGAACAACCTATTGCTTTGTTGGTGACATTTGGAAAAACCGCATACCACTTGCCTATCTGTGGAGTTGGAACCAACGTCATTTGTTAAAAACCATTAATTAAACACTAACCACACAACGTAATTTAATTTCAAAGATCGTACCACATTGATAACATTATCTATACGATTCGGTTTGAAAAATTCCCTAGTTGTCGGGTTTGATAAATTTTCCTTGTCTACACAAATCTTACTCATACTTGGAAGTACATATAATTCTTCTTTTGCATAAATAAGGCAAAATGTTACATATTAGTTCAGTTTAAAAGAGCCGTTGGATCAGTTGGTCGATAGTTAAATATAAATTTGATTCGTTATCGAAGAATGTACAGTTTCAAAATGAAGAAAAGTGTTTTGTTAATCTTCGTGTTAACGATTTGCAAATCGCTGGCGGATGGTGCTGTGTATACTGCGAATAAAATAAATAAGATGGACAAAGACAATAATCCATATATAAGTAAAATAATAGAAGACATTAGTTTGTCCATAAAAAGAACATGGTTTGCAAATAATATTAACGGTGGTTTTAAAATATTTAAAAGCGATGTAGCTTCAAGTTCAGAAGCAAATCTGCGCCATTCTTTAATCGAACCAAGTTATATAAGAAGACGAAGAGATGTACAAGACCGCAATAACAATGAAGAGTTAAAATACAGCAAGGACAGGATTTCGCATCCTGGTAATGAGGAGAGATTGGACGATATGTTTAAGATAAAGGATGAAAATCCCACGGGTAATGACGATTTTTTGCCTCCTTACACAATAGTGTCGGAGCCAGTTTTGCTGCCTTCATTCTCAGGATCAAGTTCGTCACTGTCAAAGGACCGTCCAATTATTCATGAGCCTCGATGGAAGAAAGTTATGGCAGAGGCAATGCGGGAATATACGAGAAGAAGAAAAATGTAAAAAAAGCACAAGTGAAATTTTTGTCGGAAATACTTCTAAGTCAGTGGAATGTATCGCAAGTGACAGAAAAATTACATATCTGTATTATATTTAAAAATCGTGATATCGTTAAAAAATCATACTTTTATCTCTAAAAAAATCATACTTTTAAAACATTATTTATATTACATTAATATAAATCATCGTCATCAAAATCATCAGCCGCATTATATCCGATGCTGGATGGCCGTTTGAAGATTAACGGAAGACTGTTGGTCCGTTACTGGATAATTTTTTCTACACAATGAAACATTTTTTTGCAAGTCCGTTAAAACAAAAATGCACTCTTCACAGGTGCACTGAAAATAAAAGGAAATAAGTGATTAAATTTTATATTTCAAATATTTTTTCCGGAATCAAGCCATCGCTGAATTAATATATGAGAATCTTACATCAATGATTCACGTGGTTGGTATCACCTTGGTATCATCAACCATCTGACATTATGGTCAAAATTTCCTTTCTTGTATCAAAATTCTGATATCATTTAGTTTCTCTGAAATTGTATGACATGTGTTTCAAATTTTCTAGTTGTACTTATATGTGTACTTAAATATATAATATTTTTTAGAATAACAATTGTTTACTTCAATACATATAAAATATAAGAATAATATTGCATAACGCGCCCAAACTCAGGAAACAGTGCATTATTAGGTATTCTGAATTGTATATCAACATTTTTGTAAAATTCGTAGGCGATGAACCAATCTCAGTAGCAAAATTTAAAATATTAATATTGACATATGTATAATGAAAGTTCTCTTTGAAATATCTTATTTTAATGTAAATGTCAGATGATATACTGTTGTTTCAAGGGCATGATATTCCAAAATATATTTATTCATTTGTTTGGAAATGTAACAAATACAAATTAGTGACATACAAGATTATAACCAAACAGTGTCGAACATGTTATTTTATCCTAGCATATTTCCATAGACAATAATATTGAAATATTTAAAATGGAAACAAAAAATATTAAAAATAATACACAAGAGTAGTAACAATAATAAGTAAAAGATATATATTAAAATAAATTGTAAATTATACAAAATTTATCCGGTTGACAAACAGTTAAATTAAGAAAATAAATACATGTATTATAATGTGCCATTTACATTTACGAACACTATTTCAGATAATGTCGTGATAAAACTGCTGTGAAATAAAATGTTTAATTCATCTGTGTTTTACATAGAAGAAGGCTCAAAGTTTTATATTATTATAAAAGAGAGGCTGCATCGGCCAGGAATCGAACCAGCGCTGCCCGCGTGGCAGCCGGGTATTTTAACACTGAACCTATAATTTCGTTTTTGAATTGTGAAGAAATGAAATCGTTTGCGCTGTGTATTACCAAGAATTACATTATTTTTTGTATCAAAATAATAATTATTTTTAAGGTCTGTCTGTCTGTCTGTAACTTCCTACAACGTCCGTAACTTCTTTTACAAAAACTTAATTTTTTCTGTTAATTTTTTTATAAATAAATAAATAGGTAGTTATTCCTTAGCAACCGACATGAAAAAGTATCGTCGTTTTTTATGGATAAATAGGCAATTTTATTTTATTTATTTATTTTTATAGTGATCAGTTTTTTTAACACTTAGGTACATAATAAATAAATGTTTAAATACATTTTTGGAGATGACTATTTTAAGGGATCTCCCAGGAAATCTAATACTTTGGGACCGGCGCAAGCGAGTGCTAAAATAAATAAATTACTGTTTTTATCAAATTATTTTCATATGAATCGATTAATTTATTCTGCTTTTACGAAAATAAAAAAAAATAAAAAAAAATTAACAAAATGACTTAAAGTCTTTGATTTATGTTTAATTATCAAAGGACTGTATTCCTGATAATGAAATGGAAAGTGCATGAAAACATTTAACAAATTTCAGAAGGGGGGTGTCCGGGGCGGGCAGCACTTATCGCTCTACCGGCCGCGGCAATAAATCCAGCGCCGCTTCCGGCGCGCCGCGTTCGAAATATGAAACTGACCGGAAGTCGAAATCCCCGTTCGTTAGGTGCTGACCGAAATACTCGCAAGGGAGAAAGGGAGAGATAACGGTGGAAAAACGAGCCGAACAAATGGAATACAATAAATAATTTGTAACTTTTTATAAGCAGGTATCTCTATATTATCTGGTCAAAGTATCTGTTAAACAAAACAATGAAAATATTCATGCTTTTTTGACTGTGATATCTAATCTAATCGGGGGTTACGGAAACATCAAGTCATTCTAGACAAAATTTGAAGACTTACTATTATGTGCTTTCTTACAAACATTCGTTTTTTAACATTACCCGTGCAGTATCCAAGTATTAAACACGTTTTTTTAAACATTAAAACAAATTTTAGAACAGCTGTTTTTGCGGCTCTTGCTTGATCGAATCCTATGAAAAATTATTTAATTATGTAAAGTCATCCACTTTGGGTGAATTTTGAAAGTTTTAGAGCACTAGCTAGCCGGGAAGTTGGTGAAAAATCAATTACAAGATTCCACCATCAAATGAAAAATCAATTGCAGTTTGTTTGTGTGTATGTGTTGGTCTTGTGGTTAGGACTCTCGCCTCGTGATCCAAAGATAAAGGGTTCGAACCTCGCTCCTGACCAGCAAGTTAGTCCTATTTGCATTTGCAAGCGTTTAGCTTAGTTTGAAAATAGTAAGAATATTGATGTGACACGTATTCCGTGTTCGCATCTCTATTTATGTGTGCGTGTGTGTATGTGTGCATGTGAGTGCATACGTGTAAGAATGTATGTGTGTGTGCGCGTGTGTGTGTATGAATGTATGTGTGTGTGTGTGTGTGTGTGTGTGTGTGTGTGTTAAGGACCTAATGTGTTCCGTTTCCATAAACATATGTATTCTTTTAACCAACGTTTTCTCCCTTTTGCCTTTTTTCTGTGAATTTAATGTTTATTTGTAAATATTAAATTCACAGAAAAAAGGCTTTTGGCAGTGTATTAAAAAAAGTTAATGTTACAGCATTTTCGACTCATAATTTAGATAGGAAATACTTGTACGGTATTGTGGACCAGCTCTTTCTGACGCTCTGTAGAAAACGTGTGGGTGTAATAGGTGCGATATTGGTCCGTATTGTATTTCCAAACACAATCTATCATACAACGCCGTTGTTTTCAACTCAAACTTTCTATTAAAAGATTTTTGAGATCGAGATAAACGCGAACAAAAAATAGAACGAGAGGACATTAGCAGTTTGGAAATGTTCAGCGCGGTTTCGCCACATGAATAATGAGACCGATCCGTCTGAAGATAGCGCTCAGCAGACAAAACACAGGCACGGCTTGTTAGGTCATTGTTTGAATAGACTAGTTGCCAACTGTCATTGAGACAGACTAATAGTCGAGCCTTGGAGAATGACTCTTGACATTTGAAGACACCACCGCACCCATGAAATCTTGAATGAGATCGACATGTGTATGCTGCGTACTCATATTATGAAGATCAAATCTGTGCGAACATTTGATATCCACAACATCAACCTAATATAATAAATATTTATTTAGAAGGTAACAATTACAAAAAATAACAATAAGTCACAATTCTTGGAATAAAATGATATTTTCTGTTTTTTTTCGTGAATTACAGACAAATAATATTACTTTATTACGTACAAAATCTAAATGTTTCGAGAACAATTTCCTGTTCTTTAGGAGTAATATACTAATGTTGAAATATATATTAATATAAGGGAAGCTTAAGGAAAAGATTTGAAAAGTTAATAAAGGAATTACATAATAAAGGGAAAAAAATTGGTTATGTTGGAAAATATTCAGCAAACGGTTGTTTTTCAAATTTAATCTGATATTTGACTTAATATAAATTCTCATTTCTAGTTCTAGTACATTTTTTATATGCAAAACCTTATAACGTGTATATAAATTTTTTAACCTTGTATTAAAACAAATGTAATAATGATTTGAAATTTCCTAGCCATTACTTATTTTTTTTAATACTAAAATTTCGAAAATAGCCTCCTCTTTAAAAATGTTTTACAATAATGTCAAAATTCCTAGTGATTTGGAACATGAAACCTGAGACATGAAAAAAAAATATGTTTCAGCATTTTTTAAAATATTTTTTAGGATATAAAGTGTTGATTTGAATATATTACATAGGGTATCTCGTAGTTCATTGCAAAAACTTCGGACTGTTCTTCATTAAATTTTGAAAATAAACTATTTTTAACACTTTGAGTGAAATGTCAACACTAAAGTAGATAATCGAAATCAAATTTTTCATTTTTTCAGTATTTCTGACCTAGATATCTTCTGAAAAACCTTACAATATCATGAAAGTATCATACAGGACATATAGGACTTAGCAAAGACGCAAACCATTTCATGTTCCGTCCAGCATAATTACCAGGGTTTAAAATAGTACCATTTACTGCAGGCAGAGGAAATATAAAAAACATGTTTAAATATTTTTATAAAAGTCGTTATTATTATTTCATGGTTGTCGGCTATAAATAAGTAAATATTTATTTTTTTATAAACCGGAATGCAAGAATATCGTAATTTTTGACGGGTCACAGCTAGTTAAATAATAATATTTTGTCTCGTTAATATTTTATTTTGATGTTTTTTCCAAAATGCCTGCGTAAAATATAATACATACAATGTTTTAGTGAATCATCGTGCTCGTAGTAGGTACATAGTTCAATTTTGTGTAAATTAAAACGAATTTATATATTAGAGATTTTATGTATTTAGTCAAGTAGTGTGGTATCTGTCTTCACACAGATTCAACTTCAACTAGAAATCTACACAACAATGCGGTGAGATATGACAAACAATATGGCCGTCTGGTATCGCAACGAGTTTCGGCGGGAAGATCCCATAACTCCCGGAGCGGAAGTTGCCAGGAGATTGACAGGAAGTGAGTCAGGGGACGATCCGAGCTGGAGAAATCGTAAATAGGAGGGATACAGATGGTACTGCGAAGGATTTATCCACGGTTAGAAATGATTGAAGACGTAAACGAAGAGAACAGCTAACGTTTAAAGTTATGCTGCAAAAATATTATAATATTTTGGTGTTGAAATATTTTTCAATAACATTTTGCAATTTTATTATTTGAAATAAATGTGCTCTAAAAAATGAGTATATGGCCACTGAATATAGATTATTATGGAAATTCAGCTGGCCGAAATGAAGGACTCTTAGAGGAAAAGCAAGGGTAGATCTCTTGCCGTTTAAGAAAGGCAATCGTAAAAGTATGTGTAAGCCGTGCATATGAAGAACATTGTTTCGATGTGTCGGTGTTTGCGGATATAAACATCAACACAATGAAACAACGTGCGTCGAGTACAAATATTATTCAATGTAGGTACTCACTTTACACAAATTAAACTTAACGCTTTTTTTAATCTACCGTATTTTGCAATATATCACTTCATCTATAAACACTTAATTATCGCTGGGTAATACGTATTTACCGCTCGTAAAATATTAATTTCTCGCACATAGAAGTCGCACTGGTTTATTTCGCCACTTAAGTACTCCGCTCGATTATTTCGCTTTATTTATCGCTTCGATTATCTCACGACTGGCCACTGACTGTCGTCGCCTAGCGGCCGACTTTGTACCGAACGAGCTGTCAAAATATGGTGACTCTCGCGCCATGGCGTGGTCCCGGTATTTATATCCAATTGCTGGTATTTTCGAACTTTCATTATTATTTTAGTATTTATGAGAAGCCTCTCATCACTTCTAGGCTATTCGTTTATAGACATTTCTCCAATGTTATAGACAGTTGTAGATCGTTCTTGATCCTGCGATAGTATTGCGACATATTGCAAGGGATTCGGACAGCGCGCCTTTTCTTCTGCTTGCCATTCTGTGACAATATTTACTTCATTTTAGCCAAATTTAGGACATGTTGGTTCTCAGGTTATATATAGGTATAATTATAAATCAAAAAAATATTAGGAAATTTAATATAATACGTAAAGGTGCACGCGTGTGTGTATTCTTTTTTTCTACATTATTATCATCTTATTTTAATTAATAGTAAGTAGTTTCATCTTACATGTAAATAAAATGAAACTCTAATTGAAATAAGGAATTTTCGCGTTATTTGATACTTCTATAACATTCCTGGAAACGGTAACTCATAAACATAATTAATATATTAAATATTTTATACGTATATCAGTAATATTATTTCCTTAAAAATAATTAAATATAAAGGCTTGAATGCCCAATAAATTCAAATGGAAATGAAATTCTCTTGAAATAATCAACATTCCATTTGTTTTCATTTTCAGGCACGCAAAGAAAAATAAATTAAACGTATAGAAGAAAGTTTATTAATTTAAAGAAATTTATTAATTTTTAACATAATATATAAGGGCGTATGCATACGAATGAAACTTTTCTCTCGCGTCTCAGAGATTAAGATGTAAATAAACGGTGTTTTTTCGGTTTTTCCGCTCAGCACAAAAATTAAAATTAAAACATTCATTTGGATGACTGAAATAGTTTTATTTTACGCATTGCATTGTAAATCTGCAAAATCTGAAAGCGTGGAATGATATTATTGTTTGATAAAAGTCTTATATAAAATCTTTTATGATAAATAAAAATTGAAAAATCATCATGTGGGGTATAAAAGCAAAGGCAGCAATATCCAATATATAAAAAATGTTTTGAATGCAGTCATCGAGGATATCTAATTTAAAATGTACTGAAACCTAAATTCTTTGGGTTTATTGCTTTCAAAATCATGTTTCCTATGAATTTAAAGACTTTTTTCCTTAATCTAATAAAATCTATAAAAAAAATAATAAAATCTTGAAGTCATTAGTTTATAAATTAGTAATTCTCTGCTGATGACTGCAATATTTTTTTTTTTGATACCCCTTTGCTTTTGCCTTTGCTTTTATACCCCACATATATCCTTATCGAAAATTTTGGTACGCATCGCACAGCCAATAATTACTTAAGTTTGTATAAACCACTACCAAATTTTTGGTCTACCGGTTTCGATACGTACCTGTCTCTTCGTCTGGAGTGTCAGGACCAACACTACACTACTATGTTCACAACACTATAAACTACAACCATAGTATTGTTAACTTTATTAAAGTTAATAATACTATGATTGTGGTGTATAGTGTTGTCAACACAGTATCGAAGTGTTAGTCCTGACGAAGTGACGGGTACGTTTCGAAACCCGTAGACCTAAAATCTGGTATTGGTTTACACTAATTTAACTAACACTTCTTATTATGTCTAAACACAAAATTAATGCTTTAAATATTAATTATTATTAATAATATTATTAATAATAATTACTTGCTAACTTTTGATGACCGTATAATTCTTGTAGAGCTCTAACCTTGGAGATGATGCCTTTCCACTTGTTCTGATCCTTCGCCTCTTGCTTGCATTCCATATTCTCATCTAACTTCTCCAGATCAGCCAGTACATTGTCCATGAGGCACTGTTTGGTCTACCCAGCTATCTGACCTTATATCCTATTTTAATGCATCTGTCACTAATTGCTTGACATACATGTCCTATACCTACAAGCTAATCAATTACTGATCTGACTAGATCTGAATAGAGGTGCTGTTTATGAAAGGTTGTTGTGGTAGGCACCGAATTTCTATATTCCTCCTGTGCCTTCACGTGTATTTTGGAACACCGGGTCTCAATTAGGTATCATCTTTAATAACTTATTTTCAAACAAATCATTAAGAAAATTAAAATTCAGGACAATGAATGTACTGAAATTAATGATCGAATATATACGAATTCGGTTATGGTGAGAGAGGGTTGAAGAGCGTGTGGTTAAAATAATGAATTAATTATTCCTGTATTCCGGTTACAATTACGCAGTAATTATACCAAAGTAATTATTCCTGTTTCATAAATTCCGGAAGCTCTTTCGGCAACTGCGCACACGCCACAATGTGACTACTACATCCTTCAGTAAAGCCTTCTCCATGGCATTGTCATCGCATTGCTTATTGTGGCTCGGAAAAGCGATGACTTCTCCGAGAACGCAAATTGAGCACTTCAACTACCACCAATTACTACAGTACTCTTTAGTGATGGTTGGAGATGGTTTCATTGTCTCAGTTCAGCCATGATGTTCGCCTTCTTCCGGGCTTTTGATTTTAATCAATCTTCTCCTGCTTCATCAGATGCAAGATTTGATACTGTCTCATGTTTGAATTTGTTATCGGATTTTCATTGATGCAGAAAAAAGCTTCCAGGAGCTCCAAAAAGGTTCTGAAATGTCCTCGAAAGGTTTAGAGGTAAAGGTATATTCTGTAGTAAAAACTGTGGTCAGCGAGCGACATAAAACAAAGCGATAGTGCGCAAATACGTGACATATATCCATCGAGCTTATTTTGTTCAAACAGCTTAGCGAAAATAAATTTTTCAGAGAGTACAAAACATTACAAGTAACAGTTTGCTCCGCGATCAATCACGCACTGTCCCTTACGCAAGTTTTGTGACAAGTCACACACATCTTACAATTGTGTGAGATATAAAATATTAATCATGATTAATATTTTATATCTCCAAATTTTCAAAATATATAATGAACTGCATTCAATATATATGGCAGAATGCAGGCAGTCCGGAAAATTACGGGAGGAAAGTTTAATTTTTAAGGAAAATTGACCATTGAAACGAATGAATAGACTCGAGAACGAAAATTTTTCTTTTATTCGATTTTTCCCTTGCCGTTCTCTGGATTTCGCAGTGTTTGTATTTTCATGAATATCCAAATCAAAGTTGCCGGTTCATGAAATATTTAGGTTTCGTTGAGAGTTACTTTGTATTTTAATAAGCTTGTTCGAAAGTATTTCCTATCGAAGCTTTCGAATTGGGCATAAAACAATGAATTATTAAAAAAATATATTTTTTTATTCGAGTATTGGTATATATATCACTTTTATCGCGACAGGAAAAAAGTAAAATAATAAATTTTTAGTTTTTAACATAGGTACCTACATATTTTCGAAAAGGTCGTTAAATACATATAAGAAAACGCGTGAAAACACAATGTTTTTGGCTAAAATTAAGAGTTAAAGTAAAAAAACACTTTATGACAACACACTATGAAAAAATTATGATTCAAATAGAATAAGAAGAATAAAATAAGAAAAAGAATAATAGAGAAGAAAAAATATAATAAAGAAAAAAAAGAAAAATTAGACACGGTTATTACCTAAATGCCTTGGTAATAGGATGAAACTGAATAGGGATTTTCATTTTTACAATACAAGAGGCGGCGACAACATGAGACTTCTGAAGAAAAAAAAACACCCAACAAAATTGTCTCATGTACAAATGTTTAAAAATCTTCGATAGCCTGCAGAAATAAAATTCAAAACGTAGTGAATATAAGGAAGTTTAAACAGGAGAGCAAATATTTTATTATAAAATCTTTTAAATTAGTCAATTAAAAGTTTTTATAATAAAATTTGTTTATGAAATCAATATATTTATGGAATCATGAATTAACCCACACAACATTATGTATGGAACTAAATAATAAAGATAAAAAAAAATAATTATAATAATAATACAAAAGTGTAGATACGTTAAAAGCTTAAGCAGGAAAGTACACGTAATAAATATGTACTTTGCAATTTGCTCCATAAAATTCAGTAAATAAAAAAATAAGTTTATAAGTTTAAAAGTTTATACTAGTGCTAAGCAAAGACGCGTTCCGCTCCGAAATGCGTCTTTGCTTAGCTTAGTTTAATTTACAGTATCTTTTTGTCGGTCCGCGGAGAAGCAGCGGTAGCAATATCGCTATCGCTGCCGCATTCTGGTTTGCTGGCCCGGGTTTTAATAAGTTTTTTTTATCCGTGAATTCGAACGAAATTACGAACATTACACACAGTTACGGGGATAGACTGACGGACGGTCAGACAGGGAAATTGTTATATTTATGTATATTAAATGGCTAGTAGATTTAATAGATTTATATTATGGTTCAATTATAGAAATCTCACAAAGTCGAAGCTATTAATATGGAAAAAATGTGGAAGTTTTTAATAGGGTGGCCTAGGGCTTATGACCTGTTTAATCTGGCTTAAGTGCTCATTTTACATAATGCAATGTTAATTAATTCCAATCCACACATGATAAAATTTTTTGAAAGTTGTATATATGTTCTAAATCAGTATTCTTTTGTTTTGTGTTTTGTTTGAAGGGACAATACTAAAGACATCTATGATCCTTCCCATGATATAGTAGGTATACATAGATTTCGCAGCTGGTTAATGATACCTGTATATTATTAAAGTGTAATTTTTTGAATGTATGGATATATATATGATTTTTTTCCGAATTATTTAACACAATGTACACTGTAATACGCCTGAATTATCATTATTTTCAACTTAAAATTTTTAAAATTCATACGATAATGTTTCAGAACTTGCTTAAGCACTTTTCTTTATTCTTCACTCTAATGCAGGTGTATGTTGAGGACACAAAAAACATTTTTTTTCTGAAGATTTTTTATAGGATAGGAATTCTTCATTTTACTACCATATTGGTGATCCTCAATCACCAATGCGGTTATCTTTAAAAACCCTTCAAAATTCAAAAATAAGAAAGGTACAATTAAAAATCCCCGTAAAACACCACGTAAAATGTTGACTGATATTAGAAGGAATAGCATGTGATTCTGTAATCTACGCCTAGAATTTTAATTCTGACTAATCGATTGCACGTCACGCCTGCGATTTGTTTGCAATCTTAAATTTGCTTGTTTGTTCTATCCATATGACGATTTTACTGAACAGAAAATATCCCTGCTGAAGCTGTATTATATTCGGTCTATTTTCAAATAGATATACAAATTGACGGCCTTTGGCATCTTCAAAATGGATTATCTTGACTGAAAGCTACGTACAAAGATAAATTTTACAAATTTTCCGGATAAAATGCTTTTTCATCGTGTTTTATAATGTCATTGCGTATATTTTGACAGTTCAAGTTATTTTGGCGGCATAGATTATCTGTCAAGTGAGCAACCTAAAATATTAAATATTTGAATAAGTTTGTTTCTGTTAATATGATTTCGGGTACGATAGTATGTATAGCTAATTATTTGAATGTAATTTAGCAATAAAGCTATGTATTTAAATATAATCAACTTACAGCATATCTAGTTGGCATCGTCGGTAATAGGATAACATAAATTTATGTCAACTGAATGCCACTAAAAAGCCAGGTTTTTAAAGTTATACGAGACTCAGGTATGTTTATCAAAATGAAGGGATGTTATAAACGGGAGATGTATCTTCTTTTCAAAGAGTTTATCACGTATTCGTATCAGGGAAGAGTTGATAGGGAAACTTGAGTCTGTACATATACGACAGGACACGAGAAAAGCCGAGGATGAACGAACATGGCACGGACTGGCGTGAGCTCTGAACAAAGTTTACAGAGTCCAGACTCAGCCTAGCGAATCAGGACAGAGTCTAGAAAACTACCCCCACCCTAAGCTCAGCGCACAGCGTACAAACGCATACATCTTTAAACAAGATCTCATATCTATTAATACATCATTTTCCACCCACAAAAGCCCCTTGCACGTCCCACACCTTTTTTGCGTCGCCGAACTTACTGTATCCATAAAAATTCTTTTTTTTTTATCAACCCTATCTATATATATACAAGAATGGAAAGGAAATCTTTGACAAACAGAAAAAGTCACACAATACCAACATTAGATTTATTAACTAGAAACAAAGATACTTTTCAAGAAACACTTGTAGATAAACTAGAGAGAGAAGGAGATCTCGAACAAATGGAAATAGACACTCTTAACAAAAAACTAACATCAATTATCCAAACATCTGTAAAAAAGATTTCATATAGACAACAAAAAAATAACAGCAAATTATCAAATAGCACACTCACCCTGATTGAAAAACGAAAAACCTTTTCTAGAGACTCAGATGAATATAAGATCATTGACAAAACTATCAAAAAGGAAATTAGAAAAGATATTAGATGCTATAACACAAAAATAATTTCGCAAACAATAGAAACTAATAAAAATATGAAAGTCTTAAAACGGATAAAATCTCATGGATACCATAACATAACTAAAATAAAAGATAAAAATGGTATTATTGTAAGAGATAAGGAATCTATATCAAAAACCATTGAAAAATTTTACTCAGAACTCTACACATCACGAATTAACCGAAATGAGGTAAAAGAAAGATGCATTTTGAATGTAGGATCCGAAGAGTTACCAGACATAGAAATCGAAGAGATAGAAAATGCCTTAAAGCAAATGAAATATAATAAGGCTCCGGGTACAGATCAAATAACAAGCTATATGCTAAAACTAGGGGGAAGAAAATTGATAGAAGCCATAAAAATACTATTAGACAAATGTCTAGAAGAAGGAAAAATACCTTGCGATTGGCAAAACGCAGAAGTAAAAATAGTATTTAAAAAAGGAGACAGCGATAATCTAGAAAACTATCGACCCATAAGTTTGCTATCGCATTTATATAAATTGCTAATAAAGATCATGACGAATCGCCTAACGCTAAAATTTGATCACTACCAACCCGTAGAGCAAGCCGGCTTCCTCAAAAGTTTTGGAACCATTCAAACTCTGAGATTGCTCATAGAAAAAACAACAGAGTATAATATACCTATACACTTAGCTTTTATCGACTACTAAAAAGCATTTGACTCAGTTGAAAGGTGGGCAATCATCGAAGCACTCCAAAACGCGCGAGTAGACTCTAGATATATACGATTAGAAAACTTTATATATGAAAATGCAACTACGAGTGTTATAATTAACGACGACACTAGAACTGAAAAAATAAAAATAGAGAAAGGTGTCCGACAAGGTGACACAATCTCGCCTAAACTCTTCACGTTAGCCTTAGAAGATGTATTTAAGACCCTGAATTGAGATAAAAAAGGTGTGAAGATAGATGGCACATATTTAAGACGCCTAAAATTTGCTGACGACATAGTAGTTGTAAGTAATAATATCAAAGAACTAAGTATAATGCTAAAAGAATTACACGAAGCTTCGAGCAAAGTTGGTCTTAAGATGAATGTAAAGAAAACAAAAATTTTGAGTCCAGAGAATAAAGTCATCACTATCAATGATAATAATATTGAAATAGTAGATGAATGTATAAACCTAGGACACAAGATAAAAATGAACAAAGAGAACCAAACAGCAGTATTGCCAAAACGAATAGGAATGAGCTGGGCTGCTTTTGGCAAACCCAAACATATCTTCGAGAACAAAGAGATCCCAATTAGCCTAAAAAAAAGCCTTTGCATATTATTATTAATATTAATTAATCCAATTAGCCTAAAAAAAAGCCGTGCATACTGCCAGTGATGACGTATGGATTGGAGACTATAGCCCTTACAAAGAAAAGTGTAGAAAAGCTCAAATGCACGCAACGATCCATGGAGAGATCCATGCTTGGAGTAAGCCTAAGAGATAGAATTAGAAACGACGAAATTAGGCGCAGAACTAGGGTAGTGGATATATCATGGATCGTGTAGCGAAGCTAAAATGGCAATGGGCAGGACACGTTGCAAGACAGGATACTACAAGATGGCCTCCCAGAGTTCTGAAATGGAGACCTTGGGAAAATAAAAGAGGCATCGGAAGACCTTCAAAAGAGATGGACCGATGATATTGTCGCTGTAGGGGGAAAGAAATGGCTACAATTAGCCAACAACAGGGAAGAATGGAAAAATAAGGAAGAGGCCTATACCCAGCAGTGGAAAGACGAAGGCTGATGAAGAAGAAAAAGAAGTTCCTATATTACTCTATATTTCTCGCATTCCATTCATAACCTTTACCTTTGTAGCTTGGCAAATTAATTGCTCTCCTCCAGTATTAATGGGCGTGGCTCTCCTTCAAACATTATGACTAACGGGCTACTAGTCTTGTTATGCTCGGCAACTACCGGCAAATACTCGGAAATGGTAAGACTATCATACCCGATAGTCTTACCTTTTCTCATATGCTTTATTGCACTTTATTTCTTTTATACTTATTTCTCTGAATACATACCTCATCTTAGTGAATATTTTACCAGATTCTTCTATTACAGTCTCCTCGCTCTCATTAAATTTGTATGAAAATGTGTCTCAAATTATTTTATATTAATTCTGGCCATAAATGAACGTCGCATTTTAGTAACGAGCTGCGAGCTTACGAATAGCTGGAAAACTACACCCCTGTCTCTAAGCTCAGTGTACAGCGGAAACGTGCATCTTAAAACAGGATATAAAATTGAATTTGTTTGAATAAATATTGTAAATATACTTTTTCAAAAAAAAAACTATCAACTGTGATCACATACAGAAAAATCTATCAATCGAAAAAATATTTGGTACGCCTCGGGATACGGGATTTTTTTAAAACGTTACAACAGGCAACGGGCCCCAATTGCAGTAGCGAAACACTTTTTTGTGTAGGTACCCTAGCTGTATTATGAATTCATCTATACATGGATTACACCGCCTAGATAATGAATATAGCTCTGTAGATATATTTAATGCTTGTACAATATACACATTTATAAAACAGATCTATTTTATAATTTGCCTACTGGTTAGTTTATTATTTATTGTATTTATCTTATTGATATTCTTTTATTTTTATCATTTTCTTCTAATGAACTTATTACTTACTGTATTTATATTGTTGATAATTTTTCATTTTTTGTAATTTTTTTCTTGTGTAGGTACCTAGATACCTAGATATGGTATTTGAACATTCTGTGTTTCATATAATATTAAAACCTAATTCAGGGGGTATATTATTCATAAATAAATTTTCTGGTATTTTGTCACTGGAATAGATATGAAAAAATTAAACTTTCTGGACTTTCTATTTTTTAAATTAATGAATTTTTTTTTTACTTTTTTTGTCTAGCCTAGGTAGGTACCCAGTTTGCATGTGTTCAATAAGAAGTTTATTCGACAGATATCAGAACACACCTACTGTCTAACAGGGATTAGCTTTGGTATGATTATCTCGTTATATTATTATATTTCTTCTAATATATGGAGCGGTATATAATAACGGTAGTGCAAATGAATGTGAAATATATTTTTTCGCAGCCTCATACAGAAACCTCTCAAAGGAACTAATCTGTAACATTTTTTAAATACATTATTGCCATGCTTAGTTAGACGCTTGTATTTTAAAAATATAACTTACTTGGTAATTTCTTTGAGCGAGGTCCTAAATGGAATATATATTTTTCTTCATTGCTGACGGGTTTTCACTTAGCTATTACATTTTTTGCAATGCCGTTTAAATTTCAATTATGGGAGTCTTAATAACTAAAATAAATTTTTCCAACTTTGTCGGTGGCAAAAATATACAATTATTCTCTCATTATATTGCAATTGACTGCATGAAAGACTGCATTTTAAAGTACAGAAATTACATTTTCGGTGTGTAATCAATTTTGTATCAACGGCTTTGTGAGAAACTGGGACACGTGGTTTCATAATTTTTTAATATCTTCTTCTTCATAATCTTCAGTATTTTGTAATACAATATTAAATATTTTTCTGTATAAATAAAAAAATATTTTGTAATAATTTTAAAGCACTATGACTCTGGGATTTTGAAATTCAAAATGTTTTTTTGTTAGTTTTGATTTGTTTTAGTTAAAATAAAAATGAATATTACATTTAAGAAACCTATTTTAAAAATATCACTATCAACTACGGCTTAAACTCCAGCCGAGTTAAATAGGCTGTATTGTGCTAAAGAATAAAAGTTTCAAAGCCTCCGTAAAAGCCTCTTATGTCTATAAAGAACGAGTTCAAAAATACAGAGAACGAAAAACGCATTTAAATGTTAAATAAAGGAAGCTTTGATTCTTTTCATCCCTAAAACTCTTTCATATTCATTGCTGTTCATAATGAATACAGAGATTGAGAATATCATCGAAGCTCGCGGACTCAAAGTACCTTGCGATGCAGATGATTAACAAGTTTACCAACATTGCTAACCAAGTGAAGCTAATGCCTCGAAGGTCAAAATGAAAATATGTATTGAAGATATTGGAAGGTGGATGTCTTCGTGATTGACGCTGAATCCTGAAAAAATTAAAATAATGTGGACAGCAATATCGAGAGTACGACTTCTGGATGTTATGCCGATGATTATGCCAACGACGGGCATTATAATTAAACCCTTGTCACAGTTAAAGCTCTTGGGAATCAATGTAGAGAAAGATCTCAACTCTATAAATCAGATTAACAAAGCTGTTAGCGCTGCCCTCTACGGTTTAAGACAGTTCAAGTCTGTAATGTCTGTGAAAATGCCTTCTTCCGGAAGCAGCAGTCACTGATTAGTGCGTATGTCATCTCATTGTAACTCAATTTATGCGGGACATACCAGGACTCAACGGAATTCAGGCAGTGATGAATGTTGCGACAAGACTTATACTTAAGGCGTCAAAGTTCTCACTGATACCTTCAATGCTGAAGCAGCTACATTGGCTTTGCCTGCCGGAGCGTGTGAATTTCAAACTCTCTCTGATGGTGTACCAAAGGCTTGAAATAAATGTAACACAATATTTGATGGACCTTTGTATCCCGGACAACATCACTAGAAGGCGGCTCACACTGTCAGCTAAATCGGAGGCACTCTGCAAGCTGGTAGTACCGAGGAGACCTGGAGCCACCAAGTTTGCGGAACGCGCTTTCAGCCTAGCGGGCCCAGCTATGTGGAATCAGCTGCTTCCAGTGTTACAAACCATGGAAAATCAAAAAATTTTCAAAAAGAGTCTAAAAATTCACTTCTTCAAGATGTTACATCTGTAACGCGCCCTAGAAGCATCTTTTAGAACGCAAAAACGGCACTACAAAAATTATCACAAACATAAACATTGATGTTTTCGCACAAAATAAGCCTTGTATCTGTATTGTCCCAGATTTTTTTTATAATACAAATGTAAAACATTTTGAAGACTCACAATAATAAAATATGACAAAAAAATTTAGCAACCACACCGTGTATAAATGCACATACTTCATGTGCTAGCCAGACTATTCTTATCTTTACGAAATATGCATTTGAAGATAATAGTGTTTAAAAGTGTTGTTCTTCTAATTCAAATAGTACTGCGAGCAATAAAAGTGAATCTCTTGCATATCAATTTGATAAAATACTTACTTCAACTAAACAAACATTATTCTTGCGAAAGAATTTGTATTAAATGCAATTGTGTCACTTTTTTAATGAAAGATAAGATCAATTAAATTTTCTTAATTTTTTGAGTTTATTCCAATTTTTCAAGAACACAATACACGATTTTATCCCCAGGGGGACATTAATAAAGATATATTATAGATGTCTCTTAGAGGCTAAGCTATATCTTATATAAAAAAAGTAGGTGTTCGGGCAAAAAAATCATTGGTAGTCGCTGGTCGGGTGCTTTATAAAAATTGTTTATGGGCGCGGAGTTCTCCGTGTATGACAGTTGCCGCGAACCATAGATTGTTTGGCATGTCGGAACCAACGGCTGATTTTGTCGCGGTAGATAAAGTGTCAAATATATTTTTATTGTACTAAAAATTTTCGGTCAGCTTTAAAGTAGTGCAGTCAACGGAATTTGCAGCTGAAGCAGAATACCGAACGGAGAACGATAATGGCGAAAGTCGCCTGCAGAAATTTGTTAAGTGGTACCTACTTGTTTTATATCTAGAGAATGTCGAGTTCAATTGTTCCCTGTAGAGCACTTGAACCAGAGTAAAAAAAACAGGTATTTGCCCTGACAGTAGGTACAGAAGTCTTTTTGGGTGTTCGTAGTTAATGTTGAGTGATCACTAATGTTGCAATACCTTTTTTAGAAAAGCGTGAATAACTCTGTGGATGAAAGAAACAACTGAATCAATAAAAAAAATGCAGGTTTCCAGGAGAGCCAAAACAAAATTTAGGATTTTTTTTCGTTTACGAAATATCTCTTAATGCCTTTGTTGTTTTTATCTAATTTGTGCACAAGTAGTTTTTTCGCAAAAGAACGTTAAACCAAGTTGAATAACGGTAAACGTTGTTTCTTCACAAAATTTTCAAAAAAATAGTCGCATTTCATTCTATTTTCTGACTCATCTAATTTTTCCTTGCTAGATATGTATCTCTTTTGATGCCTGTTTTATTTTCCCAAGGTCTCCATTTCAGAACTCTGGGAGGCCATCTTGTAGTATCCTGTCTTGCAACGTGTCCTGCCCATTGCCATTTTAGCTTCGCTATACGATCCATGATATCCACTACTCTAGTTCTGCGACTAATTTCGCCGTGATATTGTCGCTGTGGAAGAAAGAAATGGCTGCAATTAGCCAACAACAGGGAAGAATGGAAAAATAAGGAAGAGGCCTATATCCAACAGGGGAAAGACGAAGGCTGATGAAGAAGAAGAAGAAGATAGTATCTAAAGAACAACTCTGCATACTCAACTCTAAACTCGATTTCATCGACTCATTTGGTTGTTCCTTTCGCGCACAGAATTATGCATCAATATTATGCGTACGTAATGAAACATAGAGTAACATAGCCATACAAGAATATACCCTGCGACACTGAATGCGCAAAGAAAAATTCCTCACTGCAACCACCAACACGGAGGCGCGCCGCACGCACACACGTCCGAGTATATTTCATTATGAAGTATCCGCCGAGTTGGGCCTCGCTCTGTGTTCTGTTATCGAGTTAGGGTTTTCTTTTTCTCCGGGCCCAGCCAGCGCCGTCTCCTAATGGCAACTTTCCATTCCTTTGAAACGAAAGGAAAGGACGAAACGCAATTACGGCTCGTACCGGGGAAATTCACGTTTTTCCAGTTTTCAAGGAAAAATCTCACTTGTTTCGATACGTAAACATGAGCTTGAAAAACATTTGAGAAATACGAAACAATGTTTTATGAAGGGTAAAGAAACAAAATAGCTATGCGATTGATGAAAATACAGGGTGATTATTTCAATTTACACTAAATTAAATTTTGTAATACACATATTTAGATTTTTTTCTCACTACTATAGTCCCTCTCATCATCAGGTGTAATCAATAACTAATTGTGTAAGTAATACAACATTTAATTAAGTGTAAATTAAAATAATCATGTTACAACCCATTTCAATTAATAAGGGTGATGTAAAAAATCAGATTTCAAGAAACCAACATCCTTTTTATAAACCACGCAGATGTAAAATTTTGATGAAGATACAGTGATATCGAAATCGGTAGTCGTTACAAACAAAATGTGTGTTTTGCAATTGATAATTTTCACCAACTATAAAGTTAATGTTAACATTCTGTATATCTCATATCGTCGCTGTATATAATTATAATAAATTCTATGTGCCGTTTAGTACCTATATTCTGAGATGAACGAATCAATTTGTCAATTCTTCATATAAATAATGGATATATAATAAAAAACATTGTCGTTCATCTATAATCATCCGGAATGCCTGCCAAGTAATTATTTAAAATATTTTTTTATAAATCTAGTCTGCGCAATTATTTTTTAAAACAGTTTTATTCGTTTATCTCAGAATGTACTAAAACGTCACTTAGGATTAATTATATATCCAGCGACGGTATATTTATCAAAATAATTTATTTCTCATGGCGAAGTGATAGAATTTGGAAAAAAGAGATAATTTAAATAATATCAATCTTTCTATATTGTAAAATTATGTCTTTTATCCATCTAATTCGTATTTTAGTGAAAATTCACTCGTGTAATCTATCAGTTTAAATTAAAATTTTGGAGTAGAGTTCTCCATATTAAAATTTAACCACTATTGTAAATTATAACACCGATGCATTGCAGTGAAACATAAAATATTTAAAACAACAAAATGCAGTGAAAGTAAGAATCACTCTCACATACAGCAAATACATTTATTAAAGAAGCTACAATTTAGAAGACAATGTAAAATATATCATAGATAGTAAAATAGATCTTCTTTATTGCCTCTACTCTAGCAGTCGATAGGTGGTTGAGAAAGAAGAAGAATATCTTGTATGACTAACAAAGTGTTACCTAAGTATAGGTAGATTTTATACTCATAACACTGACAAATCTGTTGCTAGTATGTTTCTTTTATTATTACAATAAAATAGTACATACGAGTATATTTGTTTTTATGTTATAATTTTATGGATAGAAAATGAAATAATATTAATCATATCTTAATAATTATAAAGCCTTTGCCCTTCATTATCTGAAATTAGGAGGTGAAAAAAAAGTTGGTAAAAAGTTAACATTATATTTTGTAATATTAATATAATGGATTATCACCAAGAAATTTTGAAATTTTAAATTAACTTGAAAACACTGCGCGCTATACATAACCAATGGCGTAACAGTAACACGTTGTTGTATTCCTGTCTAGTCTGAAGCGGTCGTATAACTTTGTTTCTTTTTCAAATAGATATTGTTCATCAGCACACAGTAAACACTATCAACGAATACAGTATGCGTATGCAGTATTGATGTATTATGTATAACCATGTGGAAAAAAATGAAGAGGAGAGTGTCACATCAATATTCTAACTATTTTACTAAACGCCTGTGTTATGAAAAATAGGACTCACCTGCCGGCCGAATAAGGATCGAACCCGCGACCCCTGGTTCGGAAGTGTCTTAACCACCAGACCAACAAGCTACTCAAACAATGATTGAAATTATATATTCTTATAACAGTTATAAATTCTGGTTTACATTATGGAGAAAGATTTACCCTTTTCTCAACCGTCGTAGCGATTCTCCATGGTGTGTGAATGTCTGAAAGTCAGCTTAAGATTTCGAGTCTCGTATCTTAAAAGGATCTGTTCAAGCAAACGCCATTTCAGAGTTTGAATCTCGAATTCTGACCGACGGATGCCCGCGATAAAATCGCAAAATCTTAAAAGTAAAAAAAAAAGGAAAACTACTTATTACGCGTGTAGGCGACATTGAAGCAAATATTATTTGCAGCATTGTGATTAATTTTAAACTGATAACTGAATGTTCACAATTCTTAAATTTTTTTATTTACTCATAAAATTCTACTCCATGTATGTATATAAATATTCGTATATATAAAAATGCAGTTAGTCCTTTACCCTTCGAAGGAGTTCCTTTGTAACTGATAATTCGTTTGAAGCTTGGCTTAACGGGTTGCATTACGAAATGAACGTATCCCCAAAATCTACGGCCGAAATAATTTTTAACAAATTTATTAATCAACTTTAGCTGCTACCGGGATTCGAAATAATTTTATTTACACAATATTAAAATTTGAAAATTCAAATATAATAAAAAAATAAGAAAAAAATGCCTACTTCCCAGGCAAAAAAAGCGTGTTGATATTAGAGGATATCAAATACTATATAATACTTAATAACCGTAACAAATAATTACTATAAATAACAATTTCAATACTTTTAACATCTTGTAACCATAGATAATCGCATTGATGTGCGATCAGTCTATCTCCTTCCCAGCAGAAGTCTTTTCAGTTAGTTATTGAACAGAAATAAATAGTTTATTGAATAGTTTTTGAATTGATAACTTCTTTGTTCTTAAAACGTGCGATAGGACGCCCAGATTTTTGACTGATATAAAGGGATTAATAAGGTTGATAAAATTCAAGTGCGAGAGCATTTTAACGTCAACTGAAAGGTCTCGGGTTCATGTTCCCGTCATGATTTTCATCAATCATCAAATCCATTTATGATAGAGTAAAAAATGAAGAATTAGGAATGAATGTAAAGCTGATCTTAGTATACTTAATAGAATTAAAAAAGGGTCGCTCAGATGGTTTGGGCATGTTGAGCCAATGAATGACGAAAGAATGTTAAGAAAGATATATAATGCAAGTGTTGATGCCGCTAGAAAGAGAGGGCGACTGCGGAAGACGTGGCATGATCATATTAACCAGACACTGGAAGATGGTCCCTTAGAAGCCTCAACAAACGGCGAACTTCCATGCGAAGATGTACGAATGTGGATGAGGCGAGAGTTGTATGTCAGGACAGAAGAGTGTGACGCTCTATCCTCTCTACCCATCCCCACGGGGAAACGGCGTGATGTTAAGTGAGTAAGTAACATAGTTTCATTACATTTTTTCAGTGAAGTATTAATTTATATTTGACTAACAATTTTTTCGCGAATAGTACCTACCATTATTCTGAGAAAAATAATATATCACAGAGATACACTCATGTAAGAGTCTAAATAAAAGAAAAGTATTTCGCGTATTATTATGAGTACCGACGTTAACGTAAATAAATAAGAGACATGTACGGGTATAAAGATAAAAAAAATAAAGGATAATAATTTTAAAAAAATGTAATCACATCTCGCCACTGGTACGAAGCCTAATGGTGTCTGTCTTAGAATTAAAGTACTTGCTGTTTTATTAGTCGCCGGCATTTTTCATTTTGCATATGAATAAATTAGCTGCGTTCGCGAGACGACGTTAAAAATAGGGAAATCTTCGAGACTGCGCAGTAAAAACCAGCCAGTTTGTGTGAAAACTGTTATTTTATTACTAAAATACAAGATACCGTATTTTTTTTCAGCAGTGTTTTATATTTTTTGCCAATCGATTTTGAAGGAAGCCAAGCATTTTTAATGAAAGAATAAATGTTAGCCTCATTTAAAAATATAAAATAATACTTTAACGAGATGCTAAAAAGAATTACGCACTCCTGTCACTGGTCACATTACCAAAAAGTCGAGAACGGCATAGAGTGATTCACAATCTTCGGGAAATATCTGAAACATTCAAGAAAAGCCTAAAAGCTACTTCTTCCAAATTCTAGAATAATCCAGAAAATACGAAAGTACCAGCATTTTCAGATATAAATACGACCAGCGCGGGAGTTGTTGTTGTCTCGTTGACAGTTGAAATCGGCTGCGAAGTGCGCAGGTGCGTAGAACGACGCCGAATGTGGCCAGTTGTGAAATTTCGAAGCGATAAATCAAGCCAATAATCAAGTGGAGTTCTTATTTAAGTAGCTAAATAAACCGGAGCGATTGATAAGTGCGAAAATCGGATGGAATGTTATCGTGAGTATTAAATAAAGTGTTCCAGTGATAAAAAAGCGTTTATTTACGAATGATATATTTTGAAATAATATAATTTGAAGAATAGTGACTTCGTACATTGAATAGTTCATTTATCAGTAATTAATTAATTTACCAAGATTACGAGACAATTTAAAAATCCCAGAATGCAATACAAAAGAATATCAACAAGGTTTCATATATTTAGCCATGAAATTTTTTAACAATCTACCAATCTAAATGAAAAAGATACAGGATACAGAACAATTGAAGAACAAATTGAAAGAACATCTTAATGAAATAAACTAGACATCATTACCTTCAAAGTCAAAGGCGTTCACTCCACTACTTCATCCTAGATATATAATTTAATATAAAATAATGAGATGTAAATAATTAAATGTAAAGAATTATATATAGAAATTCAAAGATACTTGTCCGAGCACAAGAGCAATGCTCTTAAATGGAGAGGTACTATGAATAACCCAAATATGTAATAAATATTATTGTAATAAAAAAAATATAAAAAAATAAATAAAATTACTAATTAATTTCTAGCGTTTTCATTCCTTCCTCCCGCAGCCACGACAAGTGACAATATTCACTCTATCCACTACTCTTGTTAAGAATGTAAAATTTCGAATCTACTAGTATGTATGAATACAACTGTCAAGGGAAACCTAATTCCCCATTTAAAATCCTACCATTAAGCCGACAAATAGAGTAATTTAGAGCGAAACTTGAAGTCTCACAAAGAAGCTTTGAAAGTCTCTAATAAAAAAACGATTTTCTGGAGAATATTTCGACCAGTATAGGATAATCCCAGATAGAAATTGCACAAACCCTACGTTCGTTGAAGTATATATATATAAACGTTAGCAATATATATATATTATAAGAAAAAAATCCTAAAATGGATGGAATATTATCAGATGGGACACCAGAGTAATTATGGGCTAAACATTGATGGTTGTGTGTGATTGATATTCGATTGTAAGGATAATTAGTTACTGTGATTTAACTGTTGTCTTATATATAAATAAATAGATTACTTGTCTAAGACCACTAATGAGTCTAAGATGATTACACAACTAGTTTCGACAACTACCTTGTCTAAGACCACTAAACTCATTAGTGATCTTAGACAAGTAATCTATTTATTTATATATAATTATAATGTCATTCCACAAAGTTAACGCCAATTCAATAAATAATATAACTGTTGTCTAGTGCACCGACAGTTGCTCATCGAATTACGAAAAATCAATTACCAATCATCAGATACACACCTTAAATAACGTTTAAATTAACAGTTTTGCCTATCACTACTCTAAAGCACTGAGTAAAATATATGAGAAAACGCTAATAAAAGCTCATAGGTATATATATATATATAATTCTGAGATTTTGTGTAATTCCATTTTTGAAGTCTTTAAGTATATTCCTCTGTAAAATAATTTTTTAACATAAAACCATTGTCATCTGTTTAGTCGATGTATACACACACATATATGTGTAGAAACACGTGTCTAAAAATAAAAAAAATATAAATAAAGGTCACTTACTTCGAAATAATCCAGCACATGTTTACTCCTCAAAAATGATTTGCACTCACCTGAAACAAATAAAAAAGTTTTGGTGAATATCAAATTATTTTCCAAGTTAAATTAATTGGGGTAAATCCATGTTTGTTGTTTTTTTATAATTTTTTAATATGAAAGTATGATCAAGTTACATAAAATATTGTATTTATGAGTAAGAGACCTTCTTTTCTGTCTCGGTTAAATGTGCACCGGAGAGCCTTACATTTCAGTCACGGCGGAGGAACTTAACCAGTTTTCATGAAACTTATTAAGGTACACGTTGTCGCGAGAGTCTAAAAACAATAGTAACTGCGTCTCTCGAACGGTACACGTGAATCATGAATCAACTAGAATATTCTCTAAGAAACTGTAATCACTAGAAATATGAAGAAACTGGTCGATCATTCACGTTGTATCGCAAATAGAGCCTCCAAATATTCGTGATTCCAACTATTCGAATATCGAATAGTTAATGATAATATATTCGAATATATTCGTAAAATTTTTAAAAAAGGAATAATTTACTTTGGATGATAAATACACTGAAAAATTAAAAAAAAACATAATAACTGTAGAGAATTTATTTATTTTAATTTTTAATGATAAATATTAAAAAAACAACAAAAAATAATGTTGAATTTAGAAATACAAATTAAAAAAAACACAAAAAATATATTTCAATTTTGTAAAAATACATATATTATATAAAAACAATAAAAAATTACATACAGACGAGTCAGTATTCTCTCGATAATTGACAAAATTTTAGATATATTTATATTACTTCATATCTCACACCCCACGTGCAAGTTTTTTTAAAATTATTTTGTATATAACTTCTTGTTTATCGGCTCGAGTATTTATGAAAAAGCCGACTACATCGTTGACTCCACCGTAAGTGCTTATTGTAATAAAATTATAAAGATAAGCATGATTAAAAAAAAAGGCAAATGCAAAAGACGTCTGACAATTTACGGCGTTTACATCTTTGATGTCCGCTTTCATTATATAGCCCATAGCGGTATAAACTGAAAACCCTTGCAAATGACTTTCAGGGTTCGCAAACCTTTGTTTCGTTTGGAAAAATATTAAAAATCTTATAACATAAATATGAACGAATACTTCACGAATACTTTTTAAAGTATTCGAATAACGAATACTTAAAAACAGGTGAATATATTCGAGTTTCGAATATTCGGATTGGAGGCTCTACGCAAACTAACATTTATGTATAAAGGCGATGACAAGCGCGCGCTTGAAACTTGTTGTTATCGTGACATTACAACGATTATACAGATAAAGCAAAAGCGGCGAATCAGTGTGGCTAGCCAAATATCAGCAACAATAATGAAAAGATTACCTAACAGGCGTTTGGAATATAAGTGCGACCACAGACGTGTGAATATTCTGGAAAGACGAAAAAAAGTGTTTCATAGACGAGTGATCAGTGATATTGTGAATTAAAGAATAGATCTCCAATTAAATTCGTGTCCAATAAAAAAATAAAAAAAATAAATCGCTAATTAATTACCAGTGTTTTATGTGCTTCTTACAGCAGACATTGATATAGTTTAATATATATCTTATTAAGGTTTATAAATCATAATTAAAAACCTCCTTGTAAAAGAATTATCCTATTCCGCCTTAAATTTCAGGGAAATGTAATAAATAAAAAATAAAATTAATTAATTTAATGATAAAATTGTTTATAATGTTACATTTCTCATAAATGCAACAATTAAAAAATGATAGCGTGAAAACTTTAATTTATAAATTTCAAAAATGGTGACTTAATAAAATCAAAATTTATTCGGTGTCATTAATTTTGAGGGCAACCTGTGATTAAGTCTTCCGAAGTAATCGAGTCGCGTTCATCATCGGGAGAATGCGATTATTCAATCTGTCATAAAGTGGCGGAATCCATCTCCACGCACGAGCAATTTGTAGTCATCATCTCCGCAGACAGGAAGTATTAAATGGAAATTAAGGTAAGTATTGCATTTAGAAAAAAATGCAAAGAAATTATCGCACAACACATTTGTAACTTCGCATCTTTGTTTACTTGAGGTCTCTTGACACCAAAACCATCGGTGGAACGATGGCAATGCGATTTGTTAATAATTACTTGACCGCACATTAATATAATTTCGATGCAAATCTGTACCGTTTGGCCGATCGGACTCAAAATTTGGAAACTTATTCTTAAGGTCTCGGCGGGTAACATAAGCGACATTTCCCCCCTATTCTTTTAACGCTTTCCTTCCCCTAGTATATTTTCGATGCAAATCTTTACCGTACTCGTGCTCAAAATTTGGAAACTTATTCTTAAGGTCTCGGCGGGTATCATATGCGACATTCCCCCCCTACTCTTTTAACCTTTATCCTCCCCTGACATATTTTCGATGCAAATCTGTACAGTTTGACCGATCGGACTCAAAATTTGGAAACTTATTCTTAAGGTCTCGGCGGGTATCATATGCGACATTCCCCCCCTACTCTTTTAACCTTTATCCTCCCCTGACATATTTTCGATGCAAATCTGTACAGTTTGACCGATCGGACTCAAAATTTGGAAAATTATTCTTAAGGTCTCGGCGGGTAACATATGCGACATTTTCTCCCTATTCTTTTAACCGTTACCCTCCCCTAATATATTTTCGATGCAAATCTGTACCGTTAGCCGATCGGACTCAAAATTTGTAAACTTATCCTTTAGGACCCGGCGGGTAACAAAAGTGACATTTCCCCCTTCCCCTTTAACCTTTTCTCCTCCCCCTGATATATTTTCAATGCAAATCTATACCGTTCGAATAACTGTTTTGTTTCCCCCCACAAATTTATTTTCAACTTAATCTTTAATCCGTGAAACGCCGGGTACGAACAGCTAGTTTTAAGATAAATTTTATATGTCTCGGAGAGATAAATCTATTTATATGAGAAAGAAATTATGCATGAGCACAACCACCCAACTATAAAATTTTTGGAAGTTGTATATATGTTGTTGGTGAACGTTGCATTGTGTAAAATGATCATTAACGAAGACAGGTCGCAAGTGGACACCCAGAAATGACTTCCATTTTTCGTCTCTGTGCAACGAAGTGACATCAAGAGACATCAAGTGAGTGAGGCGGCCTTCGTAGCCCAGTGGGCATGACACTAGATTCCCACACCGAGGGTTCCGGGTTCATTCCCGGTGAGGTTACAATCAATCTATGTGATTTACTTAAGCCTGGATGTTTTGTGATGTGTGACGTAAAAAAAATCATCTTAATCATTGATTGTGTCCGTAGAATATAATAATAAATAAAATAAAATATTAGAGATCTTTAATTGAATTTATATACAAATTATAAAAATATTTAACATCAGCGTCCTATAAATTAACTTAAAATAAATAAATAAAATTAAAATAATAAAGAGAACACTCAATAAAATAGTATTGATTATAGATGTTTACAGGTGGATTATTTTCTCATTGCACTATTGCTTCTGGTGTATAATTTTTAATAAAAATATTACATACATTATTACACAGATTTGTTAAATGTTTAATAATTTTATGGTCAGGGATGGAAATAATATTAATAACATTCAAATAATAATAATACCTCATTCTAAATACTTTAGAGGCTGAAACCAGTAGGTGAAAAAAATAAATTTTGCTTAAAATTAAATAGTAATGGTTTAGTTATAATATAAACGTGGTAAATTTATATTTATTTTGAACACCAATTTACTGCGCGCGATGTACACAACTGAAACAATGCGTCACTGATGTCAAGTGTGACCATCGCACACCAATGTGTGTATCGGTACACAACACGTTCTTGCAGTGCCATGAACAAGAAATCGACCCGTGATGCATCACAGTGTAATTTACATATTGCATTTTTTGTAACCACAAATAATGCAAATTTATTTCAGTTTGTGAAGAATGAATTAAAATAAAATTGTTTTAATTTACATATTTATTTATAACGAAAAGCGTTACATTTCTTTTAGCCACAATTATTTATAATCACCTAGTAAAATTTCATTTTCTGAGTGGTGTATTTTAATAGTATATTGACTTCGAGATCAGCTAACGAATATTTTTCAGCCATGAAATCATTCTACGACCAAGTCCACTTCCGACAAAACTCTTCATGGGTATGTGCCTCCAAGAAATGCAATTTTTTTAATCTGTTTTATGTTTTTATTAGTAACTTTTATGACGCTTTCTATAATTTAATTTTAAATGTGAATAGACAAGATATAAACAATGCAACGAATGTAGGAATATCTGTTATGTTTCTCCGACATAAACTACTACTAGCCAACGCTTCTTACACTTGCATAAATATACAGCATCCGCATCTAAAGATGCAAGTCCGTCTGGAACAGTAACAAGAGAAGTTAACCCTAAACAGTGGAAATAACTGTTCTGTATTATCATTAATACGTGGGGATACTCTTAATGAATAGCGGATAAAATATACAGGCGCCCGAAGCCAGTCGGAACAACCGTGGAGGGTCCCGTGGGAGTCTGGAGAGCATTAATATCATCGGATCGGACATGCTTACATCGTACCTCCAGCACAACTTTAACGGAAATAACTGGAATTGGTTACAGAATTCCAGCAACTATTGTTTCGGAATTTAAGTTAACTGTTTTGAAATATTACTGACTTTGTGTTTACTTCGGTAGTGTATTTTAACTTGTACCAGCTGATGTTGGCCATTGCTGTTTACTAATTAATGTTTGCTATTTATTTTATTTTGTATCTGGTATTTATTTTATTTTAAGGTAGAAGATTTGGATGTAATGTATCATTTAATGATCCTCATAGATTATATTCTACAGGTTAATGTAAAAAATTAATATTTTATAATATTTTGTTCAACGATATGTAAATGAAAAAAAATCTATAGTTTTTTTAGAATATCGAATATTGATTTACATCTGGTTCTATATAGATAACAAAATTAATGGATATTAACAAATACCACGACCATATAACACTTGTAATGTAGATGTACAAAACGAAACAAGTATACATAATAAATATATTATATTTATTTATTTCAATATACGGTACAAAAAATAGGTTTTTACGGAAACATAATTAAGGAGAAGGAGGAGTAAAGTAGGTATATATAAGATTAAACAAGTAGGTATTATAATTTGTTTGTGAATTCATAATGGATTCAGTACGGCAGAGTACACTGTACTTTTAGGAGCGCATATTTATAATTTGCTTAAGTAGAGTTAAAAATATCAGAGATATGTGCGTAAGTGTGACCAAGCCTATGTATGCAGTCTGGATACAAGAGAGTTAAAATGCGAGTTAGTTCTAGTGTTGTCACAATTAAATAACGTAGGTATCCGAGTAGCTCTAACTGGCGCATGAAACATAAACAAACGCTGAATATCAGGGGTGTCAAAATGCGAATTGATAATTGTATGTACATACCAAGATATAATAATTACTACAAATAAAGAGAGAACATTCAGATAAAAATACTAACGGTGTTCAATGGTATGTCTGTATTGGCCTTAATTTCTACGCGAAGGTTAAGGTGGAGTGCAGGGAGTTAATTGCGAAAAAAATTATACTGTCTCCATCATGTTAACTACTTTTTAATTTATTTTTATATTTAAATATTTTCACTAATATAGATATATCTCTTTTCTGTTTTACTTTATAAGAACTACATTTTTTAAATTTCTTATTTGTGAGAGTTTTTGAATTTCATGTTGATAGTTTTATAATTTAAATACATACTGGTAGAGAGAGACTCACTGATACCTGCTATGGTTAGAAGGAACTCGAAATATATTTTTGAATAAATAGTGTTAATAACATAAACATAATGATAATTTAATATTTTTGTAAGTAAATAATTTAATTTTTGAGTACTAGGCAAGACTTTTATTGGCAAGACTTTTCTTGTCTTTTTCCTTTAAAATATTGTAGCAGGCAAAGGTTTTTATTATTTTTCTGAAGATGGTTAAACTACATAAATTTATAGCTTGATATGAAATTTTATATTTATATTCTGTTATACAATATATCTATAATAATATATATCTATAATATATTTTTTGATCATTAAATAAATGATCAAAAAATTAAGAATAATCTCAAAACATAAATGCCAATTTTAATTTGGATGGCATTAAAAACGTCACTTTCAAAATAATACAAACCGACAGATGCCACCGGCATGTACAAATGTCCGATAACACAATGCATCTGCATTTAAATATATTTTTTTGAACGACTAAACTGATTTTGTAAAATGAATGAAGGATTATTGTATTGTCTCGTCTAAAAATATGTCTCTCTGCCAAATTTCAGTGCGATTATTGGTCACAAAGTGGGTCAAAATTGATTGAAAAGACTCCTCACTGATAGACAAAAATCTATCTAAATAAATCTACCGATTTTTCTGCTTAAAGGCTCCCGCACACTATTAATAATATAACAGGCGTTTGATACATTTTAGGTTTTTTTTTCAAAGTTTTGATGGATCACTTCGACACTCCTCTTCATTATCCTTTCATCGGTTTTTCATGTCTGAACCATCTTAGTGAAGTTTCTCCATTCCGTCTATTACACATGCCTCGGATTTACATTGAGTAGTCTAGGAACACTAATCTGTTTTAATTTATAATTAAGTACCCTGACGTAAGCGGTGTAAGCACCCAGCCTTAGATGCGACGTCTGATTGACACCGCATCAGGCCGTCCCAACGCCGGTCACTTAATTCTTCCACCAAAGCCTCCTGACTCCTCCACACGCAGGGATGCACGTCCGCCGGGCTAATCCCTTCAACTGGGACGAGGCAGCGCAGCCTCCATGCCGGAGGATGACCGTCCAGGATTAAGAGTGAGTTCGAATTATAGTGGACCAACGGAATGATGAGGGGTTTCTAAGCGCAGAGCTGCGATGGAACAAGTTAATATTAAATTTAAACTGTTGAAAAGAAAGATTAAAAATTATGAATGACAACTCATTTGTAAAATCACCAATGCATAAATAATCCAATGGGCGCTTATAATATTTAAGATGTTTTTTATTTGGCATTAAAATCATGCAATATGTAAAAAAAATAAAAAATATCATGAAATAAGGTAACAGAGGCTTAGTTAAATTAGTATAAACCACTTCCAGATTATAGGTATACCGGTTTCGAACGTACAACACTACACTACTATGCTCACAACACTATACATAACAACCATAGTATTGTTAACTTTTCACCAATGTTCGTCGCATGCGTGTTAATCTTGTCAAGGACAAGCATGCACTTACTAGCCTATAGAATGATCAGGAATCTACGAGGGAGAGAGAGTGAGAGGTGGCGGGGTCTTAAGTGGGTGTTACCAAATCTTTTGTGAAAGTTAAATTGAACAAAGGGCTGTATGGGAAATTGATTCGGTTATTTATTAGAGGTGCTTTATTATTTACCGTTTTCCTAATGTGATAATTTTCTAAATTATTTAATTTTAAAACTTTATTATAGATATTTAATATTTTCACCTCTGTTTTTGAGTCAAATCTATGATTAATTTCTATGAGGTGGTTTGAAAATTCGGAAAAATTGTTATTATTAAGACACCTCAAACATTGTGTCGCAATTACAATACTAGAATAAATAAATTGACGAATCGTTTCCAAGAAAGTGGTTTTAAAGTAGCGGCGTGCAACAGTACTTTGAAGTAGGCTGTTATTCATTTTTCAAGCGTAAGAGTTAGTCTCTTAGAAGTAATAACATTAAATATCTATGTAACTTTAATAGGCTAGAAGAAAAAATAATAAAACTGTATGTAATCATCATCATCACTCTTGGTTCTACAACCCCTGGTGGGTCTTGGCCTCCTCACGAATCTTTCTCCAAATTTTTTTATTACCAAAGAAGGTAATACAAAGGCTATATATTTCCTAATATAAACAGTGATTATATGAAAATAACAAAAATTTAAATCAAATGTATGAAGCATCACATATTATATTTCTTTAGCTTCCTCTTAAAAGTTATATTTTTTCATCCCTATTGTCCCCGGCAGTTTACCATACAAATCCATTCCGCTGTGCACAATTAATTGAATATCGCGAACGATTTTTCTTTCTAAACGATTATCTTATTTCATGTTTTCTTTTTGTGCAGTTGTCATGTTCATGTTGTTTTTTTTATTTTTATTTTCATTGTGAATTAAAAATAATGGTGACCGTTAATTATTTTATTTATCAACAGAAGTACCTATATTAAATTAAAAAATGGTGGATAAATATTAAATTTGAACCTTTTTTCATAATAAATGCTAGTATACAACTCATGTTTCATTGCACTGACTTCACATGCCTGCCATAAATACATCTAAGCATCACTCATCACAAATAAGCATTGCGAAAAATTTAGATTCTGCCTTTTTTTCATTCATTCATTCATTTCATTCCTACAAAATTTTAAGAAAACAGCATATGTTTCTAAGTTTCATAAACAATAAGTTACATATTCTATGTGATGACTACATTTATTTAATGCAGTTACTTGGATTGTGGATTGTCCAGGTTTGGTGAATACGATTAATTCTTTTTTTTAACAAACATGGAATACGTATCACATCAATATTCTTCCTATTTTCAAAGTAAGCTAAACGCTTGTGCTATGAAAATAGGACTAACTTTCTGGTCTGGAGTGAGGTTCGAACCTGCGACCTTTGATATATATGGTATATATGGATCACGAGGCGAGAGTCCTAACCACAAGACCAACAAGCTACTTCTGTAGTTCATTTTTTCAAATGTCTGCCAGGAAACATACCTATTGTCTGCAAATCCTGACCCATATATCCTTTTTTACTACTCAAATATCTTTCATTTCTGAAAGATATTTGAGTAGTAAACTGGTCTGCCCAATCACCAAAGAAAACATGATAATAAAATGTAATTAATAATTACCTATTACCAGCACCGTGATTGGTTCCGAATAATTTATAAAATTAAATGATTTTGAATAGATAAAACCATCGGATTTTCATGAAAACAATTGTTTCTGCTTATTTCAATTCAATTTTCTGAAATTCGTTTCAGCTGCAGCGCATCTGAACGTTGGGATGCTGCGCTAATCCGGAGATTTTCTTGGAGCGGGCGCTTGCCGGCGGTAATAGAACTGGGGCTTGTAATAATAACTGGCCCTACTGAATGGAAGGTCGCTGGAACTGTGGGGTTACAGGGATCACGAGAGATCTTTCATTTCCGCCAGTAATTAGCTCTTAGACGCTTATTTAAATTGATGATATTTTTATGAACTGCCTTGCATATTTAATAACAGTGATAATTCAAAAACACCATTTAAAAGCAATCACAGAATTTCGCTTCAACTGAGCTAGATTTATACTAATTTATTCGATCGTTTTTTTTTTATCTGGATACCACAAACCTTTTTAATGACAAACGTCTTAAAACTTTATGAGAAATAGTTTAACTAGACGATATCTTTGCAAAAATGTTTGTATAAACAAATGGATATTTCTAAAAAGAAGCTTAAAATCAAGTACCTACGACATTATAAAAGCCTGATTGCTTAGTATTAGTAACAGAAATAATACTTCTTCAAACACAGCAAAATTATTTTGCGGTGACATTATAATTATAATTTATAGAGATAAATTTAACAAATTTACCAAAGTTTATCTCTATAAATTATAATAGAAATATACTGTTTATATACAAATTTTCAATCTCCTGTGTAGAATTTTCTGGACTTTTCTGCCGTGTGTATCTGAGATGCATGGGCAAAATTTTGAATCCTATTGCAGAATTTAAAATTGAAATCAACATCGGATACACAAGGCGGAATGGCACAGAAAACTCTACGTAGAATCACTAGAATTTCTATATCCTGAACGGCGATAAAAACTTGAGAACAGTTCCAATTTTAAACGTTTTTGTACAAATGTGTATTTTCAATGATAAAAGCATAAATAAACATCGTTATTTGGAAAACATTAATAATCTCGCAGAACTGCTTTAATTACGAGTCGAAAATGCTGAAGCAACCACAACCTAATATCAATATTTATGGAGGTATACGACATCTAAATTTACAATTTTTTTTCAATAATTCTGACTCATTTTTTGTAAAACGTTGGATTTTCAGTACAGTAAATTAAATCGAATAAAATAAATTCATTCCCTTTAACATAAGTCTAATAAAATAATAAAAACCTTCAAATTATAATTGAAAAACATTCCGATTGGAATTTCTGCAGGGTTTTTATCATTTTATTTAACTTGTATTGAAACAAATGAATTTTTCGTAATCGTTATAATTGTAAGACAACAGTTAAAATAAGCATAAAAATATAACACTGCAATTATTATTTAAAAATGAATAAAATATACGTGTATATGTAGGAATGAAAATACACTTGTCGGTAAAAATTATATTTTTCTAAATATTTACGTCGATACGTGATTCATTTAGTGATGTAAATTTATTTTGATTTTTTCATTTATTTAATTTTTTCGGTAAAATAATTTGATGCAGTGTTTATTGCCACGTAGCGTTGTCGAGACACGATGATGTCATTATTCGACGAGTTTTTTGTGACCCTGCGCAATATTATCGGTAATAAATACAGCCTCTTCGAATCGGTCACAAAAATACAGGGCGACCGCTGCCGGCATACCTGTACCGGCGTTTGGCATTAATTCAAACCACAAAATTTAATTTACTCCCCCCCGTAGTACGTGACAAAATTATAAATAAAGCGAGGCGGGCCGCAGACCGCCGGCCCCCGCCCGGTGCTGTAATTCTACCCGACGCGCGCGCGCAGGTATGCGTGTCGCCACAGCGTATCGGTATTGGTAATGAAAGTCAAATGTGCTGACATTCAAAAATGTTGTCTATTAGGAAAGCGGAGGGCGAAGTTAATAAGTGTTTTTATAATTAATTTTCAGTTTTCTACCAAATATTTGAACTGATTTTTTAAAATTCTTTCGTAGCCGTGCAGTAACACAAAACAATCTATATTATTAATATTTTTAATATTTAAAACACTAATAATTTAATATTTTAAACACAACTAACATTTGGTTAATCCATAGTACTATTTATTCACCAGAGGTGTGCAGTGAGAACCAGAAGCGTGAGTTTTCCTAAATAACCCTCGCGCCATATTCTTCTATCTTGGCACCCCAATTTTGCTTCAGCTACATTCATACATCTTCTCATGCATGCTCTGTGGATGTTGAGGCTTTTAACAGGGTCATCCTTCAATACTTGTAGCATCTGATCATGCGGACACCCTCTATTCCTGTTGCCTTCAACACTCGTCCCATATATTTTCTTAAAGAACTTTTCCCCGCTCATACGTTCTACGTGACTTTTTCCCAAGCGTATATTTTGAAAAGAAACCCTAATAATAAGTAATATTACAATAATTAACATAATATTCAGATGAACTAATTGATCTGCGATATTTTTATATTTATATATTTTATCCTTTATTATTTTTCATTATTAATTATTAATTAACCGTTAAAAGTGTATTACATATTATCATATTCAAATGCTCACAAAATACTCAAACTTATACCTACTCTAATGTCACTAAATGACCATCTATTAGGGTCATCAATGACCTGTTGACGGTCAGTATGTTAGTTAAATAAAATTAAAATAATTAAAAAAATATATTTCATAATATTCTGCCAGAATAATATTTAATTGTGATTTTTTTCCAAATACATGTTTAAATAAAGCCATGCTTCTTGTTCTCACTGCACGCCCCTGCTATTCATATACCAACACATGTTGGTGTATGAATAATACTATGGCTTAACAAAATTTCAGTTGTAATTGTGGTGTGTAGTCGTATTTACACGCTAGTGTAGTGGTTGTCTTGACGAAGAGTCTCGACGAATCTCTAACGAATCGGTTATATTCTAACATATCAAATGTTTTGTCAAATCTATCTTGTGTAACAAATCTGTAATATTTTCCTAAAAAAAATGCAATTAAAATATCATATGTACTTTATGTGGGGTAAAAATACCAAAAAAATAGTTAAAATAGATATATTTTGTTACTAAGTTGTATGACCGCTTCAAGCTTGACAAAATGCAACATGCACTAGTTGTTGACTCTACTTTAAATTAAATGCTCCAATTTAGCTGATTTTGAAAATAGTAAGAATATTGATGCGACACGCATTCCGTGTTCATATCCCAATTTTCAAAAAAATATATATAAAATTCCCTATCCATAATATAATTAAACTTTACAGAAATGTATTTAATAACTAGCCGTCCACCTGTAAAAAATCACGAGAAATAATAATAACGGCTTGCCTTGCGTGACCGAATGATATATACCGCGTGCTGATTGCGTGTCACACTCCAGTTATCTAAAGTTTTCATTTCAATAATTTACGGACTTTACGACAGACAGACAACGAAACTATTACATTTGATGATAAATATTAATAATATAAAATAAATATGCATATTGCAAATATTACGGAAAAAATATCAATTCAATGAAGCCAATACCACGATTTTTTTTGTTTTATTATTCATTTAAAAGCTCTTTGCCTCATAAAAACTTCCCTTATAAAGTACGTATCCGTGAAATGGTAAAACAATGTAACGCTGTTGTAAAAAATATAATGATTAATCATTTTTAATTCGTACATCATTTCAATATTATTTGATACATAATTGATTTCGCTATCAATATGTTTTTATTCCCTTTCTTTTAACTCGTAGCGTCTGCGGTTTGTTGTCTGCCGGAAAATTTTTGGATCGATTTTTAACCCTTTTCCCGTGATCCAATCGAGCTAAAACTTTGCAGGCAGACTCGTGGCGACTATAAAAATGATCTAACAAATTTTCGTTTAAAAATTTTAATAATTATAGTATAATTATGGATTTTTCGAAATTTTAATGTTTTTTTCAAATTGGAATAAATACAAATGAGTAATGAGCCCTACGCGTGCAGTATGCACGAAACCTGATTTAAAGAGAAAGGAAGTATAATAAAAACTTGGTTAATATGGGTTAGTTTTTATGCATGTAAAATTCGAAGTAAAACAAAAGTTTGGCAACACAACCTAAATTCGTTGATCATAGTTTTAAAGTACTTTTAAAAGTTTAATGAGGGAATGTTGGAAAATCAAATTATAAATATTCGAGTTTTCCAATACACAAATCATTGTTAAACTTCTGAAGAGAAGAATTTTTCATTGAAAAGTTTCACAATAATACTCTACTCGAGCTGGCTTATGACTAATTTACTTAACTTAACTTCTCAATAATAAAGTTGTAAAGAAAAAGTTCAATTTAAAAATTAACATTAATCAAGTATAATTTGCACTCTCACGGTAATACGATAGCATTGCTTTCATGTGTGTTTATAATATCATATTATTGTAACGAGGATTTTATAGCACTCTGTACGTTTTAGGGTCAAGGGAATAAATTGAGAGTATTAATAAGCGCTCAAGATGCGTGGCAGAGACAAAAAGCGATAAATGAACGGCGATCCGCTGCGCATCAATAGGCCAGCGAAATAATTTACGAGAGTAAGTACCTCCTACCGGGCGTTTGAGAAGTTTTCGATAGCGATCAGTATGACAAGAAAAGGCGAATAAAGTGTTTAATAAACATGCGAATATTGTAAAAGTCCCTCGATATTGGCAAACCGGCCTAATTACTTAATACTGCTCTGGTTAAGTTCGTGATCAGTACTTTTGGTGATAAATAAAAAAAAAATATTTTATGGTGTTTTATTTTTCCCACCGCCACGAAGCTGTGGTATCAAACATTATAGTTCGTTGTCTGTCCGTCCGTTGTTTGTCCCCGTAACTTCCTATAAGGTCCAGCTAAAAAAGCAAATTAAACGGCCGGACATTGGGCTTGAACCCCGGGCCACCAAACTCGAATCGACCGTTTAATGCATGGTGCCACGGCCGCCTTTCCGTGGAGCGCCAAAAAGATGCTATAAATATATACTAAGACTTAGCAAAGACGCGAACCAATGTTTCCCCATTTTTGACGGGTTGCAGCTTGTTATTATATATTATACTAGCTGTGCCCGCGGCTTCGAACGCGTAGAATTTTAGTAACTTTTAGGCCCGGTTGTTTCAAGTTCGATCAAAGTAAGCGGTCGATCAGAGCATAGATTTTTACGAAAACGGATCGTCTGATTGGTGGAGAACGTAAAAATCTATGCTCTAAAAGAACGCTTACTTTGATCCAACTTGAAACAACCGGGCCTTAGGCATATTTTATCATTTTGTGTATTAACCTTAACACATAGATGTATGCCGTCGCCGACTTTTTTATAGAACTTTTTGAGTTCTGCAACTTCTCTACAGAAAGAATTTAAATATCTCTTACCGTTAAGGCAGCGTTCGTAAATAACGCATCGCTCGACCATTGTTTGTCGACTTTAATTATAAAACAGATCACCACTAAAAACATTTTTTTAATTTAATAATATATAGCCAATGTCCACCTTGAAAGTCCATTCTAAATATTGGTGAAAGAATTTTTGAAATCAGATGAGTAGTTTCGGAGATCACTTCCTACATCCAAACTTACAAACATTTTCTCTTTATATATTAGTATAAATAAGTGTATTATATTATTTAGAATTTATTTCAACATTATAAAATTTCATTTAACACGTCGGTTGCTTGAAATTTTTATTTTGAATATGTTTGTAAATTTTTTAAAGAAAATTTCCAAACTTAATACAAAAGAAGTTCAATACCTACTATGTATCGGGACGTGATATTTTAATTTTCGTACGTGTGAGCCTTGCACTCATGAATGTCAAATTGTTCATGAATTTGACATTTATGGGTAGGTGTTATTATAGTCACCATGAGTCTAATTACTTAAAAAACCAAGTTTTTATTATACTCCCTTTCTCATTTGTATTGTTTCTGTTTAAATTTGATATTCTATCAACATATTCCTCTTGCTTTAAGTTCATGTGGAAAATCTATTCCATGTACATTATTATCCTTGAAACTTATAGAATATTGAAAACGTAATAATTGGTATAGGGGGGCACGGCGTCGGCGAAATGGCTCGGGTCAGACTAGTTAAAACACGAGTCTGCCTGCAAAGTTTCAGTTCGATTGGATCACAGGAAAACGGTTAAAAATCGATCCAAAGTTTTTTCGGCAGACAAGCAGACGCTACGAGTTAAAAGAAAGGGAGTAAAAACAGCGTATAACTATACTATTAAAATTAAATAAATGAAAACAACTAAAATTGACAAAAATATTTTTTTTAAAAACTATTTAATTAATAAAACATTTATGGCTGTATTCTACGAATATTTTTTAAATCATCAAAATTATTCTTACTTTAGATAATATTTTGAATATTATTCTTAGAGGTGGATTTTATCTTTGATAAAGCAGTTTCATGTATGTATATGAAAGGTTATGGAAATGAGAATTAATTACTTAGCAATCTCTAGATATTATATGTAATGTCGGTGGTTTGATTTCCGCTGGCAACCGCACGGTGGCAAAGTGGGTCCAACGACTTATTGTCACGTCTATAGGATATTGCTCATTTTCGTGACCACAACCGTAAAATCAATTCTGCTGTCCCATATATTAATTTCAGTATTTTTTTTATTTCATCTTATTTATTTATAATATTATTTCAATTACAAATACAGGTTTTTTTGGAAAACATTAATAAACCTACAGAACTATATTCCTGCCTTGATTAAAATGTTGAAGCAGCCATGACTTGATATTAATAGTTAAGGAGTTACGCAATATCAAAGTTGGCATTTTTTATTTTTTTATTTGTGTCTTATTTTTTACAAAAAGTTGAACTATCATTACAGTAACGAATATTAATTAAGAAAAATTCAGTCGTTTCAATAAAAGTTAAATAAAATTATAAAAATCCTGAAGAAATTCATATTGGAATTGGAGGGTTACTATTATTTTATTTGACTTGTATTAAAGGGAATTTAATTTTTCATATATAAGTTACTGTAATAAAAGTAGAACGTTTTCAAAAAAAGAAGTAGAAGTTTTACAAAAACCAAAAAGAATAGGTATTTAAAAAAAATGCAAACTTACATGTCGCATATCTCCATAACTATTAATATTAGGTCACGGTTGCTTGAACATTTTCGTCTAATAATTTAATAGTCTTGCGACGTTTTTAATGTTTTCCAAATAACCCCTTTATACTGTATATAAAATTAAAGGTATTCTCAATAAATTAGCAATTTCAAACATTTTTTTGTGATATTTTTTTTTTCTTAATATGTACTAGTGTATACCTCGGATATCCCTATTTATGATATTTTAAACCGTTGATTGTGAGAGATAAGAATGATATGAGGTGTGTTCTAAGATGTTGAGAGAATAGCTCCACCCGCAAGAAACGTAATCTCGTTTGACGCGTGATGCAGAAAGGTATTCTAATAAATAATATTGAGTGCGCGTTTACTGTACGTGTGTGTTACAAGAAAAAGCAAGATGGATGGGGAGATACAGGAATTTAAATAATTCTCACGATTACAAACGGTGATTTACTGGTACAATGTTACAATAGATTTGTCGCGGGGTACAATGCAAAATCGTGGGCCAGCTATGGCTGTTGACAGAAGAGTAGTCGGTATGCCAGTGGACGAGAGTCGTCGTCTGCATCGGGCCTCCGATTGATCCGTGCCAATCGAGCTCTGATTGGGTATTTCACTCGATGAGAGCGGCGTGAAGACACTTCAAAATCTCTTATCAAAGAATGATATTGATTGCACTGCAAACATTGGTTTTGTTCCATCTTGTACTCGTAACAATATTTTTAGCGAAGAACAATACCTTTCTGATGGTACATCAGCCCCGGTATTCGTCAACATGGAAGATGAAAAAACCCCGAAGAAGAAAAAAAATATGAAAAAACGACGTTTTGCCATCATAGAGATGGCGCTAAATACAATTCCGAAAACCACGTTACAGAAATGCTTTGAGATTTGGAAAAATCGCCTGCAGAAATGGATTAAAAATATATCTTATGGTCAACTATATTGAAGGGGATTAAATTGATATTGATGAATTACTATTATTTTTTTATAATGTTCTTATTAGGCTTGACGTGAATGTAGGTACTTTTACCTACATTCTGATGAACTATCACTCTGGCAAAGGTTGGCAGAGAGATGTATTCCGGATGACAATAAAATAATCATTCATTAATTTTACAAAATCACTTTAATTATTCAAAAAAAATATTTAAATAAACTGATGCGTTATTTCAACGGACAATTTACATGCTGATGATACCTGTTGGCTTGGATTATTTTTAAAAGAAATGTCAGAGTTTTGAGGTTAAAATTGATTACAGGATTTAATGTGACGAAGAGTTAAGAGTATCAAATAATACTTTTATAAAAGAATGACTAAAAATAATCAAATATTTTTTAAACAGTGCATTTTCTCATGTAAATGACATAATCTTTATGAGACATCTATAGTATATAATGAATAAGAAATAAAGTCAGACTTCTTCCTCATTAAAGAAAATATATATTTACACAGCATTTTTAATGGAACGCCCTCTTCCGATTGAAACAGACGCAGTATTTTATTTTTCAGCTCCCTGAAGCAGTACCTACCTACGGACAGGGTTTTAAACTCTCAAAGCGTATGGACTCGATAAATAAATCGCAAGTGCAGCATTGCATTCATCAGGCTGAATAGCTTTCGTCACGGCGCGATGGGCGGGAAAAAAAGGATTTTTAAAAAACGAACGCAAAGTAATAATTCTTCGCGCTGGCTTGTCAGAGGGGCGCCAAAAAGCCATCAATATGACTGCTTTTGTGTTGCCAATTGCAAAAAGTTTACTCCCCGTGATTTTTATTTATTTATTTATATGTTTTTTCCGGGACGTGGCTAACTCGTTTTATTTAAACACCCGACTGAGTAGGATACATCTCTTTTATCCCATTTGAAAGGGTGTAAAGGGAAAACTTATGGTGACACGTACGTATTTAAGTAGATTATTTTACATACTTATGCATTTTAAATACACTTGGTATACCAAACACTGTTAAAAAATTGAAGAAAATATTTATAATAACATTCGAACATTTTGGAAAGCAATATCATTAAGATAATTTTATTTGGGTAGATTATGATCATACCACTGACCAGGGACGTGCAGTGAGAGCATTGAGGAATGACTTTTTCCAATGCATATATTTTGAAAAAATCAAAATAAGAGTATAATCTCGTGGTATTCTAAATAGAAACGATTTTTAGGTTAACTTGTTTATCTAGAAATCATTCCTAAATCGTAATTATTAATTTGTGATAGTCTTTATATTATACTAAATATTATTTACAATTTATTTATCGCTAAGACATTTTTTACTATTAAAAAATGTATTATTTTTTTATAAAAAGTATATTATGTAGAAACTGGCTTATCAAGAACTTATTCCGAAATTATGATTATTGATTTCCGATTTAAAAAAAAAATATTATTTACAATTCATTTTATCAAAACATTATTTATTTTTTAATTATAATAAACAGTGTATTATGTATTGGATAAAAACTTATTTATTATATATTATTTATTCATTAATTATTATCAATTTATCGTAAAAGTGAATTGTGTAATTGTCATATTCAAAATGTTCAATGCAATTATGTTATTTTCAAAAAGTTCTTACGTCGTGCTTAATGTCACTTGAGGACCAATATAATAGGGTCATTAATGACCTGTTGACGGTCTGTTTGTTAAAAAATAAATTAAATATTTTAATCACAATAATTACCACATTATTTAAATTTTATTATTTCATAATATTCTATCAGATAAATACATAATTTCCATATTTTTCCACAATTTTAGTTTACGGAAAAGTCATGCTTCAATGTTCTCATTGCAAGCTCCTGCTACTGATATAACAAAGACAGTGAATATATTGTGCAGTGAATATATTGAAGCATAGCTTTAACCAAAACATATATTTTGAAAAAAATTGAAATAAAATATATATCACGTAATAGATATGCCTATCACAATTATTACGATATCAGCATGTACTGGCCACTGTGAGACTGTTAATGTCCGCAATTAACTATCGCATGATTTGCTATTTTTTTTAAAATAGTAATGGCAAAATGACACTTTTGAAGCAATCACACTATAGATGATACGTCGCCGTGTATGCGTATGAGTTTGACACATTTCCAGCCATACATACTTTCTAACCTAAAAATTGAACGTCAAAAATATACGTGCATGCAGAAAAATAAAATTGAGGTTATAACATATATTTCGCCTTAAAGTGACTCAAATATTAAACAATATATATTTCTACATATTAAATAATATCTACATGTATTTTAAAATAATCTATACACCCAGTTTCTTTAAAAAAACTTATGGTTTGATGAATTTTTGAAGCTGGCAATGGAAATACAACGCATTATTCGATGCATTTTAAGTGCAATCATAACATACATTTCACTTTACTTATTAATCCACATTTATTCTATGTGTTTTCAAATATTTAATGTTTTTTAAAATGTTTATAAATAAAACACAATGATCAAAATACGAGAAGTGGCAGGGTATACCAGAATGTTATGTTTATGTTAATTTATATAGCGCCATTTTTGCGGAAAAGACGCTTCAAGGACGCTTTATATATTTTGATGAAAGAAAAAGTATGATACACGAATCAGAGATATGTGTAACGCTTTTGTTTTTTCTTGTCCTTTCAAACGCGTTGAAATATTATTTTAAGTTTAGTTATCTTTATTTTGTCTCAAAGAATAAAAACGATAAACATAATTTAAAAATTCATTGCATAATAATCTACAAAAGACTATGTTCTAAAAATCCTTTTTACGTGGGAAGTCTAACCTCAATATGCAAATCGTCGCACTTATATGTCGTGCGAACCGAATACGCCATCAAACAAAATCACTTTTCTTTTTCGAAACATGCCGCGTAAAGTGTTCGGTTACAATTAACATAGTCTACCCTGGAAACAATATTCTTTTGGGTATCAAATAATTTCATTTCCCCGCCATTTTAGCAAATTCTGGCGCGCGGGCCGCCTCGGCGTTTTGTGACAAAGGGCATTGGGGATGAGTGCTAATGGCTTTAATGCTCCGGCACTCTCAACATGGCATTAAGTACCTACCTAAGCGTGTTGTATATTTCGCGTCGAGCGCGGCAACCTGGCAACGCACCTGTGATTGAGCCCGATACGGCAACGCGGTAACGAAATGCGCGGGAACATTTAGAAACGTCAAAATCACTATTCGAAGTTTGCGGTGCGATTTGATTTATGACATTGTTTTTGGATGCGTGCATCTGGTGTCGAGGTATTATCATTTAAAATCGTGATGCGCGATCGTGTGACGTGACATGTGGGGTTGATTTGTGTGTGGTCCAGCGCATGTGAAATGTCGTATTTTTCTTGCTGGTTACATGTCGTAAACTAGGTAAATTTTTGCTTTAAAAGGCGAAAACGAGTAGAATAAAGGAGTGCCAAATGAATAAGTATTATGATTAACGTACAAATTTTACAAAGTTGGTTCCACAAGATTCCTTCTGGTGTTGATTCGCTTTAAAATGCCCTCTTAAAATTGTGGCTATGGGAGGCAAATGAAAACACTGGAAATTAATTATTGATTTATTAATAATTTTAATGAATTGACAAAGTCACTGGACATGAATTAAATTGAAACACGGTTCAAAATTTTGTAGTAACTTAATGTGTCTAGAATATTTCACACTCAAATTATTACACTGTTTCTGACGCTTTGATCACTTTTTCAAATATCACGTTCCATTTTCTCGCTGTAACTTGTCGCTTTGTTGGTAAATACTTGCTGATATTTTATCACTTTTTCAATTCATATTTGCGTTGGTAACACTGCGTTCACTACGGTTTTGTCGCTAGTAAATTCGCGTCTGCTTAACTTCAAAACAATCATAATCCGCCGCGGCGCTAGCTCCATTTTTCATGCGAAACAACTTGGCTTTTCGAATCTTCAAGACCATTTCACACACTACTAGTGTCTGTGAGAAAGTTCCCGTCGCTTCCAGACTATTTAAGACGTTTCCCAAGTGTTGCAGGGCGTTCCAGAGCATTCAATAGTGTTGTTGTCTTCAACATATTACAAAGGATTCCGATTGTGCGTTATTTCTCTGAATTCTAACATCATGATACAGATATTATCAACTAATACATAAATAAGACAAATAGATAAATAAATATTGACAGCCCAGATTTATTGCATCCATGTACCTGAAAGAAACATCAGAACAGAGCTGCCGCATTATTGTAATATTACTACGATGGTCGCTCAAAGAAACTCCCAATATTATGAATACAAAATCTAGGCAATATATTATATATTAAAAAATAAATGAGCTTTAAAACTTCAAAAATACATTGCAAAGCCTTCAATGCATCCACGTAATATTTTGATAACAGATTTTACCAAACTTATCTCTTACAGATTAAAATTTCTTTAAACATCTTGACAACTTCGTAAACGGGATAAAAATACGCAAGAAAGTAAAGAATCAAGAGACCTCCAGAACCTAATCAAATCTTAGAATCAGATTATTATAAAAATGGTATTATTTCTAATGAATCACTTGTAAGCAATTACAATCTTTATTGGTAAACAAGTCATTGGACACAAACTTTAACTGGATCCCAATACCGTTATTTGCACTAATTCCATATTCCACTCTGGTACATTTAATTTGCACGTTGTCTTTTACACGTATTGACAGTTCGCTTGCCTATTAGTTCGACTTTTCGCTGCTTTTCAAAACAAACTCTGGCCCTACTACGCGGTCGCAACTCAATATACAAAGACCGGATTTCTCGAACCTTCTCGTATATATTCGCATATTTTGCCGGTTTCCAGATCTTTCTAAGATCGTCTAGAGTTTTCGGAAAACCTTCGATTTAAGAATGTCGTGAGAGTATTTACGCCTCTGGTAATCACTGTCAGCAAAAATCTAATTTAATAAATTAAAAAAAGTTTTGTAAATACCCAATTGAGGTTATTTAGATATTTCCATTGAACAGAATTCTGCGAGGATTGTTGTCTCTGTAAATTAATAGAAAGACTTACAGAAAAGCGTGTTAGACATTTTCTTATTCCGAAATCGCGCATACACGATGTCATTTGTAAACATCTCATAATCTTTGATTAAAATAAATGTTTCCACTTCTTGCGAGAATGAATTTAACGTAAATTTCCTTGTCGTGTTAGCGCTGTATCCTGTATTAGAGAGACGGAACCCCGCCTTCAGAGGGCTCAATCTGTAGCCAGGATAACAAGGACATATGACGGGTATTAATTTACAGAAGGGATTACTCCTGCCGCAACAGGCGCAGGACCTGGGAGATCATGCTTAGTTAATCAATGTCAAGATACTACGTGACATTTGATGTAACATTTAGTTGGGACGCCATTGTGCGGTTGTGGCGATGGAATATGAGGTGCGTGGGTGTCACTTTATATTGACAATGAGGTCGCTTTATCTCCGCCTGCTTGACTGATGAAAAATGAAAATTTTATACAAGGTTATATTGTAGTATAGAAGAATGCAAACTGGTATTATAAAAATCTGCGAATATGACAAGATGGTGTGTGTAATTTCAATGGCGTCCGCAAAGTATAGATTAAGGATATGCTGCTAATATCCATACTGTAAAAGTATAATTGGTTGTATCATCACTCAATATTGTCGATATCGTCATGAGATCCTTAATCGAGAAAAACATTGGGAAAAAAATTTGGGAACACTTAGAACGTGCCAGAATAGTTTCCAATACCTCGGTGTAATAACATCCAGGACGGAAAGCAAGAAAGCGAATTGGATAGGAGGATAGGAGAAGTAGAAACAGCGACAAGAAAGTAAAACCAGAAAAATCTGAGACATTATAGACGACCGGCGATTAAAAAAGATTACCTACCGCCTTTGAGGAGTGCTCTAATACCGATTTAGTGTTAAAAAAACGGCGTAATATAGTATATTTTCTAGAAAACGAATATTAAGTGTTCTACAGGTAAGTATTAAGTGCGAAATAAGAATGAATTATAGAACAGTGTTCCAGTTAAATTTGCGTCCATTAACTTTATTTATAAAATAAGAGTTTAATTGATTTTGAGAGTTTTATTTCGCCTCTCACCGCCGCGACCCTTGACAACATGAAAGTAATTTCGCATTTTTGCGAAAGTATTTGGTAAAATCACGCTTTTGTAAGTAAGTGGTAAAATCCGTTCTTGAAAATAATAAATTATTAAAGGCTAAAAATAATTTATATTATATAGTAAAAAATTACTTCGTTCAAACCTGCAAAAGTCAGTTTAAATACATATTTTTGCCATTTCACAACACGTCTGTTCAAGTAAAGACGTGTACTAAGGAACACAAGTATTGGGTTTACTTCGACAGATTTTGCGAAAAATTATGCGAAACACAAGCCCAGCTTTATTCTTCTTCATCTTCTTTTGGTGTCATGTCAGGTCCCCCCAACGTTGACTATCACCCGAGAGAAAGCGTCCCTGTCCTGGGCAGTACGAAACAGCTCTCCAACACTTCTTATGCCCGTCCAGTCGCGTATATTGCGGAGCCAGGAAATTGTCTCCTTCCAACACCTCTACGACCCTCTATCTTGCCCATAAGAATCAGGTGGAGCAATTCATATTTTTCTCCTCTGAGCACATGACCCAAATACGATACCTTTCGGATTTTGATATTCGTCAGCAACTCTCTATTCACTCTAGCTCTTTGAAGAACTCTTGTGTTGCTGACCATATCCGTCCAGGGAATCCGGAGCATTCTCCGATGTATCCACATTTCGAACGCCTCCAGCCGGTTCATGCTACTCACTTTGAGGGTCCACGATTCCACTCCGTACAGCAGGACTGACCATATATAACATTTGACCAGTCGCTGTCGAAGTTTCAGGTTAAGATTGTCATCGCAGAATATCTGTCTCATTTTGTTAAAAGCAGCTCGCGATGCTTCAATTCTGCATTTGACTTCGGTTTTTGGGTCAAGGTCTTCCGCTAGGATACTTCCAAGGTATTTAAACTTTGTCACTCTTTCTATACCAGCCCCATTCAATGTGAAGCGTGCTCCCGTGTGATCTTGCCTACTAAACGCCATGAACTTTGTTTTACTCACGTTCATGTTAAGACCCAGTCTCACACCAGCCTCATTAATTCTGTTTACGAGTATTTGTAAGTCTTCCTTACTATCTGCCAGGATGACTGTATCATCCGCATACCTGATATTATTGACGTGTACACCGTTAACCTTGACCCCCAGTTCTATGTCATGCAAAGCCTCCTTGAATACTAGATCGGAGTATAAATTGAATAACATAGGTGACAATATACACCCTTGTCGAACTCCACGTTTGATTGGTATAGACTTTGTTGAGCTAGTTTCCAACTTGATGACAGCTTCCTGGTTCCAATATAGGTTTTTAATAATGTTAATGTCTTTGTCATCAATACCACGCTCTTGGAGCATCTTGATGAGGTCCGCGTATTTCACTCTAACAAACGCCTTTTCATAATCAATGAAACACGCAAAAACGTCTTTTCGTTGGTCGCGGCATTTCTGCAGTAGCGCATCTATTGCCAGTAACGCTTCTCGTGTTCCAAAACCACTCCGGAAGCCAGCTTTATTGGTCATATAAATCTTGTGCTAGATTGTCCTAGTTAATATGTTACCATGCAAACATTGAATTATTTGGGCGTAGACGTACATATTTAATACGTCAAAAAATCTATAATTAAATTTATTTAAAAAATTAATAATTGTTCTCAGATTTTTTAATTATATTGAGAGTTTGCCGGTGTGTAATATGTAAATGTTTAATGCTACACACTTAAGAAAATATCCTACCCATATATTTTAAAACGTCAAAAAGAGTTGAAATCTTGTAAAAATATTATAATCACATCATGACCGGTAAATTGTGAAAAAAAAGTCTAGAAAATTCTGTGAAAACGTTAAATGAGGAAAAATTAAAAAGAATTTTAATTTCAAAAATTTACAAACAGGAAATAAGTTTTTGAAGCAATCTTTGAAAAATAAAGTTTTCTTATCAAAATAATTGCGGTTTTGATTAAGTTCTTTATTTGGGCAAACACTTTATAACTTTGTGGTGAAATATTCAATAATTAAATTAAATAAAAACAACTTTGTAAACACCACCGAAATATTTTTATTCACACCTCAAAGGTGCGAATAAAAATATTTCAGTGGTGTTTACAAAGTTGTTTTTATTTAATTTAATCATCTTTATTTGGTGTATCACCGGGGATTCCAATCTCTGCGATTTTTCAAGTTTAAGAAATTCCCTCAGGATCTTGAAAAAATATTTCCAAACAATTCACAGTTAACATATATTTTTTATTTATTTATTTCAAAAAATCCTTGTTTACAATATATAGGTACTTAATAATAATTTAACAATAAAAATATAAGATAAGATAACAAAATTTTTTTTTATTAGATTTTTGGATTATGCCACTCTACTAGGCTACGCCTGTCCCAGAGTGGCGTTATAGAACACAATTACAATATTTGTTTGAATTCGTCAATAATATTTGTTTTCAAACGGTAATAATTATGTATCTACAAAGTATCAAGTGCAATGTTAGTGATAAGTTGAGAAGTTGAGTGAGTCATAAGTCCAAGTGCAAATATGTGTAGAATATTGTGTAATGTAAAAAGGGTTAAAGTTTTGTTTAAGATTATTTTTTATTTTTCTTAATTAATTAATTTATTTATATAGGTATATATTTTTATTTATAGACGTTATTATGCAATTACAGTAAGTAAATTTTCAGTTGCTGTTCTACCTTTAGAGGTAAGCCAGTTGTTTGCTAAAGCTTTTATTTTATTAATTGAGTATATTCTGATTGTCGGGAAGTCTGTTTTAAATATGTTAAATATATATACCTAACAATTGTCGTAGTAAGCTGTCAGTGTATAGTTAAGCTTATATTCCACTAGACTAGGGGTAGATTTATGGCGCAGAAACCAATTACACTAGACATTTTGACGTCTTTTTCCATGATAAAAGGCCCTTAAAATACCTACGGTAGGATGTTTCGAGTAAAGAGTATCAATAATAAAAGTTTCGAATAATAAAGCTTCCGAACCGACCTGACAAAGATTGAACATATTCAAACGAAGTCATAAGCACCTAAAGGTAGCCAAATACAATACAGATTAACCAGTATTTTAAGAGCCAAAACTGTACTTACAGGACCTTCGTTTTAAATTCACCGAGTCTTTAAAAAAGGACTCTTCCCAGTTACGACATTCCACATTAAATCCAGGACGGCATCCGTCTGTACAAGGTTATTTGGAAAACAATATTAACATCGCAAGTCTATATTCTTGCCTCGATCACGAGTTGAAAATGTTCTAGCAGCCATGATCTCATATCAATAGTTATGGTGTTATGCAATATCAAAGTTTGCATTCTTTTTCCAATATTTCTGACATCATTTTTACAAAAAGTTGAACTAGCACTACAGTAACTTATATCGATTACGAAAAATTCATTCATTTCAATACAAGTTAAATTAAATGATAAAAACCCTGTAAAAATTTCCAATTGGAATTCGAAAGTTTTTATCACTTTATTTTAATTGTAATAAAGGGAATAAATTTTTTATATTCGACACAAGTATGTAGTGTGTAGTGTAATGATAGTTAGACTTTTTACAAAAAAAAGTCATAAAATTGAAAAATTCGTTTCAATACAAGTTAACTAAAACGATAAAAACCCTGCGGAAACTCCAATTGGAATGTTTTCCAATTGAAATTGGAAGGTTTTTATTGTTTTATTTGACTTGTATTAAAGGGAATGAATTTTTCATATTCGATATAAGTTACTATAACGATAGTCCAACGTTTTTTGATAATAAACGCAGAAATATAGTCTTGCGAGGTAATTAATGTTTTCCAAATAATCCTGTAAATCGGGAAATAAGAAAATGCTTCGTATAATATTATTTTACATAAAGAATTTTCTTTTAAATAATATAAATACATTTACAATTGCCATATGTCTGACTTGTCATCGCTCGCACATACGCACCAACTAAACTACCCCAGATCCGTACCACGCAATTTGTCAATACTGTTTGGTGTTAGCATTAACGTTGCGTATTTGGAGTACAAAGTATGAAACATGAACCCATAGTGCAGCACTCACCTGAGCATTATTATTCATTATGGCAACATCAAGGGACACGAAGTGATTAGCACGTAATGGAGTCTGCAATTAAATAATTTGTATCAATCAGAGAAGCACAAAAATGCGACAGGTATTGGACATTATTCACAGGGTTCCCGGTGGCGCAGTGCAGTCCGGTGTGATGTATACTCATTAACCACCCGGTGGTCGAGTCGTTATGGTAAACATCGCAAAAAATATGCGGCTCAAAGAGCATACAATGGTGACCAGGCGTGTGGTGAAAAAACCGCTTCTAAACGAAAAGTATGTACTTAATTGATAAGAAATTTTTAGAAACGGAAACGCATGTCTTAAGGATTTATACCGAATCCACTTTCATAATATTGTAACGAGATGATTACGCCCTGTCAGAACCTCTCGAGAAAAACAACACGATCGAATATTCCGTAACATTATGGGACACCCTACAACATACAGAAAACCTCTAGAGCAATCTGGGAGCGACGGGAATATTTTCGCAAACACTATTAATTTAAAGAATACTCTCTATGTTTCACGTTTAGCCAGCGATAAAGCCATAGCGACCGCGGTGTTACCAATGCGGAGAATAATCGAAGCGACAGATATCGGGCGAAGTTCTTGCGTGCGAAAATTGAACATAATATTCTAGCAAGCGATAATAAAGTACACACAGCGTACAATTGCGAAATGGTAAAAATTTAAAAATAGTGCTTGAATTTAATTCATGCCCAGTGACTTTGTGAACTTATTTAAATAATTAATAAATCGATCATTAATTTAGTGTTTTTATTTGCCTTCCACAGCCACTACTCGTGACAATATCTTTTTTTTAAATTTATGTGTACATTAAAGTTTAAAAAATAATTTGAGTCATCAATCATCCAAAAATTACAAAAAAATGTCAGTGATGGCAATTTGAAGCTAGCGTGGTAGGTGAATTTTTAAACGAATTTCATTATTCTTTTGCGTTTTTCTTAAAACTTACTTTTTTATTTTGATGGAGGTAATTGATTTGCTGCCCAATGCTTTTTATTTTATTAACATACACGTACTGTGATCACTCTGAGTACTGCAAAAGTATTTTCGCGTTTTTAGCCAATATTAAAATAAAAACCCTGTTTTAATTTGTTTTTAAATTTAAAAATATTTTCTACTTTTTAGTGTTTTTCACAATAAATTTTGTAATCAATTCTAACCTCACTTTGCTGAAATTGTTAAGACGAAATTAAAACTCCTGGTAATTAAAATTTTATTTAAAAATATATTAATAATTTATTTCTTATTTCTAATTATTATTGTAACGAGATGCTAAAAAGAATTACACACTTCTGTCACTTGTCACAACACTATTGAAGTAATCTACAGGTTTCGGGAGGCATCTGAAACATTCGAGAGATACATGGAAACGTCGGAAAGCCACGGGAACGTTATTGTAAACACTGCAAAAGTCTAGGAGGTTCGATACCGGCATTTCCCGGATATAAATACGACCGCACATGGGAGTTTTGAGAGTAGTCGAGTCGCATTTAAAAGCGAAAACCGAGTGGCCATTCGAAGCGATAGACATCGAGCGAATGTGCGAAGTTCTTATTTAAGTAACGAAATAAACCGGAGCGATTGATACAGGCGAAAACTGGATGAAATACTGTAGTGAATGTTAAATAAAGTGTCCTATCGATAATAAAGTGTTTATTTACGAGTGATAAATTCGAAATTGTATAATTTAAAGAATCAGTAATTAATAAATCATCAATTAATTTCCACAGTTTTTCCAATTTATTTAAAGATATAACGATTATTTGTCTCTTTGCAAATTTCAGAGTGATAGTTGGTCAGGAAGTGAATTTTTGATTACAAGATTTATTATTTATTATTTAAATGCATGTCAAATGAAAAGTGAAGTGGTTGGTATTGAATTAGTAAGTTGAGGGGTTACGCAGGTAGTTAATGCCCTCAGTGCAACACGTTTAAGCCAGCCCCGGCTGTTGAACTGCGAGCTAATCCAGCAGCGGCGGTTTATCGGAACTCGTCGAATTTGCATATCCGACGAAAAACAAAATGGCAAACATTTCGGTGAATAATTGGTTTCCGCGAAACATGCCGCCGCACGTTTTTGAAATGCATCGGAAAATATGCAAATGCTGCCAGGCCGCCGGGGCGAGCACGCGGCCTCAAAGAGCGCGCGGGTACCTGCGCAGGTGAGAGCAAATAAAACGTGTACCTGGCAACACAACACGGCGAATATTCCAAACGAAAAGTTGTTTTTTGGCGCAATGTGATGACTTTTATCGATTTCGGTTTTGTTTGTGTGTTGAAATTATTTTTGTGTGCGCTGTTTACATTTTTTGAAGTAAGACGAGTTGAGAGTGACATTTGAAGTTTTCACACCATGCAATTAGTCATCAATAAGAGCAAAGCGTGAATATTTTATTTTTATTTTTTGACAAACAGACCGTCAACAGGTCACTAATGACTCTAATAGATGGTCCTAGAGTGACATTAAATAAGTAAATAATTCATAGATTAGCTAACTTCTAAGGGATCTAGACTGGGGACGTAGTAGGGTAAGGAAGAAATGTGTTATGTTCCAATGCATGGTAGCAGCACATGGTTTATTTTATGTGTGCGAAAGAAGTTATTACTTCTAATGCATGTAAATGTAAGTGTACACGCACCCACTATTTTGATATTTATCAAGATTAATAATAAAAAATGAAAATGACGGACTCAACGACTGCAAAAGTAATAATATGAAATATGTTAAGATTTTTTTAAATAATTTTAATAAAAAGGAAAATAAGGTACTGCTTTAACATACATATTGATCATAAAAGCCTTTGGTAGATATATTTATTCTCGATTGCAAAAATGGGTCAATGTCATCATAATTTTAGAATTGAATCCAAAATCATTAGCTGTAAATCAAACGTAACTAACAATTTAACTCAGTAAAATTAACTTCACTAATTTTAATGCTACAACACGCCAAGAGGCTTAATTTCTGTAGCAAGACATATCACAAAAATACTCGGGCTTAAGAAAATTATATTATGTTTATTCACAAAATATTTATTATGGAATCTTAACAGTATTTTAATGTTAGAACACGATGTAAATTACAACAACCAATTACAAAGATTCACAGTTATTTAAACGTAGTAATTCAAGCACACTGGTGACAAATGAACAGGAAAACAAGAGCTTTTGCTTATAAAATGGTCTTGGGTGGGTCTGGCCTAAAAAAACATCACTTCTAGGTCCCAGCTTTGTTCTTACTACTTTATTTTCAAAACAGAAGGGTCTCCGTTGTTCTTCAAAGGTAATCGTCCATGACTTCGCTCTGTATATTATTACTGGTATGATGATAGTATTGTAGACACGCATTTTAGTGTTTCTGCCCAGAAGTTTTGATTTTAGAAATTTTAGAATGGGCACAGCTCTAAGACTTCTAACTCTTCCGGATACGGTTCTCAATTTCAATATGTAAATTATTTTCTTCGTTTATAACTATGCCAAGGTATGCAAATCCACCCTTTCAATATCACCGAATAGTATTTCTGTGGTTAACACGTTATGAGACATATTTGAAGAGACAACATTATGCGAACTAAAAGCAAGCGACACGGTATGATGATGTATTTGACCTCACCTTTGACTTGAAATTGTAACCGGAACCCTCACTATGTGAAAAGCTCGTGTTATTCTCACTGCACTACAAAGGCCGACTTCACAACATACAGTAATAATAATTTTTTATTATTATACAATTTACAATTATATAAATTTATTATATTTATTATACAATGGAATACGTAACTGCTTAAATAGGTAGGCCTGTTTTAGGGTGTGTTACATATTTCATTTTGCAACACAATTTCACTATAGGTACTTATTAGTAATTAATTAAAACCTTAAGTTAAATTAAATTATATATTACATAAAAGAGTTGATATTTTAGCTTAACTAAAACACGTACACAAAATATACGCAAAATTGAATATTAATTATGTTAAGTGGTTAATAAAAAGTTGTTTAATTAAAATTTATAATTAATTAATCTTTAACAGCAATTATCCAAATTAGATATAAATTTTACGAATATTTAAAAAATAACACACATTTTACTAAACAGTTTTATTTTATTATTTCCATAAAAAAATTCTGTGTTTTCTGTATCCATATTGAATAGATCATTAAATTAGTTTATTTTGAAAATTTTCATATTACTGCCGGTTTGAATATTTTTACTAAGTAGGTTATATATTCTAGGACCTTGGAAACTGAATAATCTATAGCCAAAAGTTGAATTCAATTTTGGGACCATTTTATTATATTTTGCTCTTGAGATAGTCTTTCAGGCATTGCGGAAATATGCATAAATTCATTTATTTACATTAAACTGATCTACGAGTATTTATTTGTATTTGCAGAATATTTTTTCTAGTGGATTATTAGGTGCTAAGCGTTTACTGTTAAGTTTTATTTTTTAAATACAATTCAGACTTTATACTAGGTAATACTTTTCAAACAGTAAATAAAATAAAAATAACAGTAAAATACATCATTCTAGTTTATTTACAGAAAATTCGACAGAAATAGACTTTTTTCAATATTTTTGAAAAATGATATTATGTCAAAAATAGTAATAGAAAAAAAATAATTATTTAGCGACTATTTCAAAACAGGAACCCTCCCAATATTCCAAGCTTTGTAGAAGGGTAGACACATCTGTCGAAGAAATGTACATCTTCTTTGCAACATTAATGTTGATGTCCAGAAACACATGTCGTACTATCGAGGAACATTGGTCAACCGATCTTTTGCTCGAAATTACTATTTTCGGAAAAATAATGCCCAGAGGTCGGTGTGAAATTTTGCTGCGCGTGTTACATTTTTCCGATCCTGTCACACAAAAACTCGGTGACAGACTTCATACAATTAGAATTCTGATTGAACATACCCGAGAATGATTCAAAAAAACTCTGACGCCTTTTGAAAACCTGTGCATAGATGAAAGCATAATTGTTTTCAAAGGACGTTTAAGTTTTAAACAATTTATTCCCACTAAACGTCATCGGTTTGGAATCAAGGTGTTTGTTTTGTGCCACGTTAAGACTGGCTTCATTCTAGACTTCATCATTTACGTTGGTGAAGGAACTGTAAAGTGGGACCCACCACAGACCCAGGGCCTTTCTACGAACAAAAGCTCCCGTATCGGCCCTACACTTTCGCCATCCAGTTTGGCATTGTTTTAATGCTAAAGCAGTTTCCTCGCTACGCCGCTGATGATGCAAGCACTCGTGCGACGCGGTGAGGAAACTGCGCTAACCACTTCACTGTCTTTGGGGTGCGTTATGAAAAACAATTTATTCAAAGAAAATAACAATACATAAAAACAAAATCACAAGTGAATAACAAAATATAAACAAATGGCATAGAAATACAAAGAAAAAAAAATAGCAAAGCATAAATATCAAACATCAGAAAATAACAAAGCATGAATATAAATAAAGCAAAATAAGACAAAATATAGAAGATACAACAAAATACATAAATACATTGCATGCAAAAGAAGAATAATGTATAACGTGTGTGGAATACATCTATGAGTATTTAAAATTATATTATTAGTTTGCTTTACTACCAAGGTTGTTGTCTGCCGGCGGTGGTTTTCCGGACTGGCGATTCCTTGTATGTTTGTGATGTATTTTATTTTTATTTTCTTTTTTTTCCCGCAGGGGAGTGACTATTTGCACTCGATACTGTCTCTATGGTGCAATTTTTTGTAATTATTTCTCATTCCTGATTAGCTGTCACCCATGGTGAAGGAACTGACATAACTGACAAGGAATGCCTCGGAGTCTCGGGTGCGGTATACCGAGCGAGATACCGAACTGAACGATATGTTTGTCGCCGTTTGGCGGCGCTAATGCATGATACAATTCGTGAGACAAATGCCTTTTTTACAGATTTATTATTTTGTTCAGTCAATATTTACATTATCTTAACGATTCAAACATCTCAAGTGACTGTTTATATTAACAGCATTATCTGAGAAGTATTTTCAAATTAATAAATCATACGCAGCATGGTCTGTCTATGTCTAAATGTCGAAAAGAGGCCCGCGCAGGGGGTATTTTTTATATACATTTATTTAGCGGTCAAAGGGTTAATGTTTTACAAATAACCCTGTAGATACTTTCCAAAATCATGTTTTCTATAAGTTTTTAAACTATGTGTCCTATAAAATCTATAATTCAGTAAATAATAAATTAGTGACCCTCGAAGCATTAACTTTTTTTGGATATTGCTGCCTTTGGTTTAAACTCCACACAATAAATTGGTTGAGAATTTGCATAAATTCATTTCTCAAATAATTTGCTACCTCATTATATCCGGATCTGAAAATTGTAGCTGTCTAATAAATAAATTAGCATACAGATTGATCAAAAACCCACAATATTCCCAAGTTGTTTGAATAGCCTGATTCCAGAGGCAGTGTCGGTCACCGGCCCGCTACATTGGTGAGATTATTGGATCCCATCGCCAGAGCAGAGCGAGCCTCGAAACTATTCAGCTATTCCATTATTGTGGGAATGAAATAATTTGCATTTCATTAATCCTCCCCTAACACTCCTTTCACCCCGCAGAGGGTGGTGACACCCTTTTCACATTACCTTCTCCTCCATTCACCAGTGGTGGCTCCTTCATCCACCAATTCGTGTTTAAAATATTTCACGCTATTCGAATTTCTTAGGGGAGTGCCCGGATTGGACCACAGAGGCGATGTAGAGTGCGGCTAAGGACTTTTTAGTTCCATGATTTTCTGCATTGGCTTCGTTTCCCTAAAAGAGTGTAATTCAAATTGTGTCGATGGATATACAAGGCGATACATAGAATAGCACAGCTGTATCTTCAAGCGCTCTGTATCCCGAACAATCTGAATGGAAGACGCCTAACTTTAAATCAGCCTCTGCTTCACCTGTAGGAAGGGTTGTAGAATCGATCAACCATTATAAGAAGACTAGGTTTATAGGTGGCAGGCCCTAAGGCGTGGATTCTTTATGAGCGATTTCGTAATACAGACGCCATTTGAGGCAATTGCGTAAGGTCGCTGATGAGACATTAGCTGTTATTGCAGCTTTGCGCGCTTTTCGATATCCAAGATATTGATCGCACTTGATCGAATATTGTCATAGTAAAAAAACATCGCTCGATCCACATACACTCATTCATGGCGCAATTGTTTTGTCAACTGGATACTAATTGCAGCACGGAATCGGGTCATGTCGGGTCACAATTAACATTATGCACAGTAATATTGTACTAGCTGTTCGTATCCGGCGTTGGACGGGTTAAGGATTAAGTTTAAAGTAAATTTGTGGGGGGAAACAAAGGTTTGATACGAACGGTACGGATTTACATCGAAAATATATCAGGGGGAGGAGAAAAGTTAAAAGGGGAGGGAGGAAATATAGCCTATGTTACCTGCCGGGTCGTAAGAATAAGTTTCCAAATTTTGAGTCCGATCGGTCAAACGGTACAGATTTGCATCGAAAATATGTCAGGGGGAGGGGAAGGGGTATGAGGATAGGGGGAAATGTTGCCTATGTTACCCGCCGGGTTCCAAAGCATGACTACGCAAAATTTGAATCGAATCGGACAAACGGTGTGGATTTGTATAGAGAACAGACAGACAGACAGACATTGAGTTTTGTAGTTGTAGATGTATCCAAGGAAAAACACTTACGACAAACATATTTTTATGTGACACTGTCGCCCCGTTGTATTTTAAAGCACCAGCCGCCCCTGCCGCCCACCCCCGCCCCGCGCTATATCAGCTGCACCGCGCACTTGCCACCGACGTTTCGTTAATACAAAGGCATTTATATAAATTATGCGCACAATATGTATTCCATAACCAGCAGGAACAATTTTTCTTTTCGACATGTTCATTTGTCTCGCGTCACGATACCGCTGCCCACTGTGTTACACGTGCAACATGAACGGCACTTATTTGGGCAGGTCTAATTCGTCAGGTTGACGGGTGGTGCGCGGTGAGTTTCCGGGGTGAGTTGCGTTGACCCGTGTCATCGGGAGGTTAGTTTAACTATTGTAGAAACCATGGCGGCCATGGTAAAACACGCCTTGTACAAAATCTTCTGCATAAGTTGTTACGAAAACCTTAGATGCTTAGTAGATGTCAAAAGATGTGTGAGAAACGCCCTTAAGCAGATATTTTTGACATAAAAAATATATGTTTTACTAGAAAAACTAACACAATTGTTTTAATATGTTATACAATAATAAAAACACAACTAATTATAGATTAAAAGTACATACTAGAAATATACAAAGTACAGTAAATTATATTAAAATAGGTTAAATTCACAAAAAATAAGTTACGCAGTATTGAATACAGTCAAAAAGTAATGTCACTTTTCCAATAAAACCTCTTACACTCAAATAACAACTCAAAGAGGTAACGGATGAATGAAAAAGTTAAAAAGTTATGGGGATTTAAAGGCTGCGGTATGGTTATTTAAATTTCTGATGAATGATATTAATAGAAAAATGTAAAGAAGAGGTATATACATAGGTTATTAGAAATAAATGAATGAATTTGATTAAATTTGCAGATACTAAGATATTGAAAAAATCTGGCTACCCTAAGTGTCAGGTAAAAATACAATCAAGCATGCAATGCAACAGAAAACTGTCAAATTTGTATTCTGATGCACAACTCTGTTCATCAATGTTTGAATTACTAAAAATATAATTATATATATGCATGTGAATTCGTTCATTATTATCATGTAAAATACAGGAATCTTTCCTTTCTATAAGTTAATTTGTGTGTGGAAATGGGAAAAGGGTAATAAATATGGGAAATTAAAAATATAATACTTGCATTTTATATTTTCGATTTCTATAGAAAATAAAATTATTCTGCAATCTAATATAAGCCATAGCAAAGTATATCTAATGAGATAAACGTTAGCAAGGCAAAAGAAATGAAAAAAAAAACTTTCTTAAATTATATATTTTTTAAACTACAATATATTCTATGAAACAAAATCGTGACGTTAATGAAAATAACACCTTTTTTTTCACGCTCTGAAATATTTTCCAATTTTCGTAAAGGCTGTGTTCATCCAATCATTCCATCCCTTACAGCTCGTGTGGTAGATTTTATCGTATTGTATCTCAAACAATCGCGTACATGTAGCGACACGCAATTCTGCCAACTATTCCCCGGGGTTTTTATTGCAGGTTGTATTGCTAGACACCAGGTGTCGTCTTTCTCCTCTCATAAGCCTCAACACAAATAATTCCATTCCACCCCGCTGAAGGTAGAAAAATAACAGCACGTATTTATTGAATGGAGGAGAATAAATACGGATGCATCACATAAATTCTAGCACAAAAAGGTATTTATTTTTAGAGATACGGCTTATTTTTATTTTAATAAAAAATAATAACGTAAAAACATACAAGACTTAAACGTAGGAATAAAAATTATGAGAGTATAAAATAATGTTCATTTCATGCGTTTGATGCAATGTTACTATCAATTTTTGACTACGAAACCATGGTGGGTAGAACAGTGCTTTGAAAATACAACATGAAATATAAAAAAATGTTTTAGTACTCGTTGTAACGATATTTATTAGTAATATTTAGTAGACGTATGCAATTTGCAGTAGATAATAGTAAATGTTGAATTTGTTTTAACAAAAACGGGTTGTTTGACTAGTGGAAGACGCAAAAATGCGTATTTTTTAACTTTTACTATATATATTGGTCAAAAAGGGTTACACCATCATGAAATTTTCAGAAGCATTTTTTTTTTAAATTTATTTATAGCTTGAAGTACCAAAAATAATGCAAGTCTTCATTCATTTACAAAATTCCAAATATCGGCAAAATTTTAAAGTTAAATCTTTGTTTACACGTGAATAAATAAATATTTAATACTTCATTGTGCTGTGTATACTACCAAATAGTGAATATTGCTGCTTTTGCTATTAATATAATTGGATATATGCTGTCTTTGCTACGATGTTTCATCAACTCTTAGTGTAGTATGAAGCTGATTGAAGTAAATATTGTCTTTACGCTTAACAGTGATTCGGAAACATGACTTTGGAATGGATAGAGCCATATTTCCTATAAAATCTCGAATTAAGTAAATTCTGATATAGTATTCCTCGGTATAAATTGAAAACATTTTTTTAATTCTTTGAATTTGCTGCATTTATTTTTATATCCCTTACTTAATTAATATAAATGACGGCAAAATAAATATAAATAAAAAATAATATTTTACTTTTAATACATATTTTGAGATAAGATTCTCGAAATTCCGGGAGATATTTGGGAGCTCCCGAAGCGTAGCACTCCTCTCATTAAATATACCGAGTACGCTATAATATGAATCATCCCTTAGGACATAAGCTCAAGAATCCGGTCGCCAAAAATTAAATTCCTTAAAAGACTAATCGCATAACTAAGCGTTGGCTGACGAGACGATCATAAAGGGAATGTTCCTAATTTTTGCCCTTATATATAAGAGATAAGTATCAGTGCTTATTGTTAGGATTCCATTGATCTGATCGGCTTTGAGAAGATCAATTAAATGTCTGACAAAGATATATGTAGTTACTATAAATAGGAACCATATAAGAAAAAAGTTTATATACAAAACTGTTATACGAAGGTGTAAATATTTGCTATGAGATGCCGTAAAATATGGAGAATGTAAATAAACTGAATGAATTTATAAATAAATGCTACAATTATTGTAAAAATATTATATTATTGAAGTTTATCGGACGTTAATTATAGATTATATTGGTTGTAAGAGTATTATTGTATTATAGATTATGTGAAGTAGATAAAAATATGTATTAAAAATAAAATATTTAAATTAGTAAAAAAATTAAGACTGTTCGTAAATGTATAATATTAGTAAATATCTAATGTGTAATCTTAACCAACTTAATAAAATAAATATTTTTTTATTTATATTTTATTTATTAAGTTAGTTCACTTTAATTAAATTAAATTAAACTAACACTAAATATGCGTAAGTAATAATAATTTTTGTGAATTTTTTAACAATCTTCTAGAGACAGGCCACGTATTTAAAAACATTTAGATAAACAAGAAATTAAAAATCCTTAACGCTAAATCTAGTAGCTTGTTGGTGAGGTGGTCATGACGCTCGCCTAGTGATGTGATAGTCGGTGGTTCGAGCCCCATTCCAGAACATCAACAAGTTAGTTTTATTTTCATAGCACAGGCCTTTGGCTTAGTTTGTGAATATTAAGAATATTCAAAACCTCTTAAATTTGACGAATAGCCCATTAGTTGATATTGGATATTCCCCATTTTAATATTTTCCAGCCCGACAGCTGATTTCTTTGCGTATTTTACTCTGTGGTTCAGTACCTACTGATAAAGTTACACAGTAGGGTGGATCGAAAAATACGTTTAATAATAAGTTTTTTTTATAACACGTACTTAAAATTCTACGATCAATACGTTATAGCCTCTTATATCTTTTCTATACTTCAATAATGTTAAAAAATCAAAAGATCGTGTATATTTTAATGTCCATCTATCGTGCAATGTGTTTGAAAAACGAAAGTTGACTAAATTTTACAAGATTTATTATGCAGCTATTCGCCCGTTTTTTTCAGTACAGAATAACCCGGAACTCACCACGAGGAGGTGGCTACACGTTAAGTTCTATTCACATTCTACCTAACTAACCATCCAGAGTAAGGGTGTTTGTAATATAGACAATATCTTCAGTGTTGCATTAGAGTGCTACCGTACTCATCTCAATAAATACTTCTAAGAGAAATAAGGCAGTCCACTTTAGTTTCTAACTCTGTTGTTACATAATTTCATTTGTTAACTTTTTAATCATCATCATCATTCTTGGCACTACAACCCTTGGTGGGTCTTGGCCTCCTCAATAATTTTCCTCCACTCATCTCGGTCTAGTGCCAGCTCTCTCCAGTTTCGAAGCTCTAGGGCAGAGATATCTTTGAGGATGTTGTCACTCCATCTTAGTTTCGGCCTTCCTAAGCTCCTTCGCCCTATTGGCCTTGAGTTCAGCAGGGACTTTGGTGCTTGATGCTCGGACATTCTCTCCACATGACCCAGCCACCGAAGTCTTCTTTCTTTTTTCAAATTTTTCATACCATTGAATATATATTACTTCTTCTTAATACTTTTATTTTTGTATATTAACTCTGTATTCTACATATTTTATCATTATTATCTTATACTTACTTTTACTTACTCTCTCATTTTATATTATAAGGTAATTAGTACAACATCAAATTACTGTAATAGGTTTTGTAACCGTTGAAATAAATAAATAAATAAATAAATAAAATAAATAATAATATTTTAAAATCGGTTACCTAAATTGACTTGGATCAAACGGTTCACTATTATTCATAGGTATTTTTAATATTAATATTATACATACTGATCTATAAAAGGAATAGGAAAAAAAAGAGTAAGAATTGATAATAATGATTTTCAAGTGTATTTAAATGTACATGTTTAACAATTCGGAAGACTACCATATATACATTAAAAATAATATTGCTTAGTATTCCACCTCAAAATGTAGAGGAATCATTACCAGCTGCGAAATCTATATAAACTTTTTCATGAGAAGGACAATAGGTGTCGCTAGCATATTCCCTTCAAATATGTGAAAGGTTTTCACATTTTCAACATATACACAATTTAAAAAAAAATTGATAATATGTGGATGTTCTTACGATGGAATTGGTGAACATTGCATTGTTTACAGTGATCACTTAAGCCAGCTCATACAGGTCTGGGCCATCCCATAAAAAGACTTATATAGCATCGTCTCTGTGAGACTTCTATAATTAATCTTAAATTATTATTTATGCTATTTCTTTTATATGTTTACACCTTGACAGCTTAACAGTATAGACATCTCTAGCTTCATGTTCTACGGTACATTAGATTTTATATGACATACACTATATATTACCTCTTGTCAAAAAACAGTAAATATCAAGACTAGAAATACCATAGATAAAAAGGAAAAATATATTCGATCAATAATTATGAAAATCACAATAAAAATCGACATTTTTACTCTGAAATAATAAATTTAAGAAAAGGTACATAAAAAATATTATACATTTATTTTGATTCATATTTTAATAATCCAAAAGACAGTATTAACAAATAAAAAGTGCATCTAGTGTTCACTAAAGGGAAACCAACACCATGGTTCAATATCTTTGTAATCACTGCTTCTCCTTTTCCCTCATTTCCTTCTCTTTACTCGGTACACATCTAGCGAACTGAAGCATAACTTCGCATTTGTCCTCTTCCTTGTTACTTGATTCTGCGCATTGATTGACTAGTTCATTAACTCGATCGGCAGCACTCCCTGATAACACAATTATTATTTAAATGTCTACATTTTTATACTTAATACACAGGATTTCCCCGAGACAATCACAACTGACGTGCTGATGTCGTAACACATGGGCCCCGATGATGGACCCTGAAATGGGATCCGGAACGTCGGTCAGAAAGGTCGTAGAAACTGAGTAGAATATACCAGAAAACTTAAACCTTAACAAATTATTATTATTGGGGGATTTTTAAAACATTTCTATGTATTTTGGAAGCATGTGCACAAAACCTTCTAAAAGCCAAGACATGAAAAAAAAAACAATATTTGAAAAATACTTTTACATATATGAACATATTTATATATTATTATCTTAACTTCTTTTATATATTATATTTCATTCACTATCCAATTTAAATCCTATTTTTAATGTCTATGATATAGAATGAACACTACTACTAAATTTAGTAATGATTCATTATTATTTTTAGTTATTTTTTATCGGCACTTTATAAGATTTATTCATATAATAACTGCTTTATATGAATAATAAATATTCTCGCACATATTTCTACCTACTGAAAGAGCACTGTCTCCTATAATACAGTAAAATACTAATGTAACAGGCATGGTGTCAAATAAATGTATTGTTTACTTTGCTGCCAAGACCCTCAGCAACAATGAAACATGGTTATATATTTTTGTAAACACTATAAAATATTGTCACATATGAATTTATCTATCTATCTATCTATTTTAAATTTAAATCTCCGCTCTAGCTTAAGAGTCATTATAAAAACATTTATCTAAATTTAGTTTTTTAAATAGTGTCGCATGTGCTTCTAAGGCCCTCATTTACTAAAATATGGAAAAATTTATTACCTTGCGTACATTAATTATAAAGGTTTTTGAGATTCACTGTTATTAAAGGCAGATAATAAATTGACATCAGATTAATAAATAAATCATTAACAAAAGACTACATATATATTATATATAGATCTCATTTTTTTCGAAATCATAGTTTGTTATTATGGGCAATCTGCTATTCCTTGAATTGCTATTTCTCGGAAAGGAAAATTTGTCGGATAGATTTCTTTATGCATATTTTTCTAATTGATTCACTTTATTGTTTTGATTCATTTAATTTTTGAGATTTATCTATTATGAATAAAATCTACCAAAATACATGTTAAATTATGATTCACTGTCAAGTTTAGTGAGTGTTTTACAGATAAGTAAAATACGTATTTCTGAGTAAATATGTCGTTTTAAAATTTAGCGCAATAATATTGACAGCCTTGACTTAATCTACTAATAAACATATGTTTATCAGTACTGACGGATTATTGTAACAATACTGCAACAGTCGCTCAAAATAACTCTCCAATATTCAGAATCCAAAAATCCAGGCAATGCGTACGCCGAAATTGATAAGTGGAAAGCTACCTTGTCTGGTTAAAATAAAGTTCTCACAAGAAAGTTTTTATAAATAGCAGAGTGAAAACAATAATTTCAATTTACTTTTTATTTTCACTCATTTATTTCATTGTATAGTGTCAATCTATTTTAAAAAATTGTTTTACATGCGTTCGACAATACATTGAGATTTAAATTGTTAACATGTCTTTTCTTTTTTATTATCTTTTACATTTTATTTTATTATTGACATATTTTTTCAATGGTAATATAAATAAATAAATTGAAATAATGATCGCCAACTTGATCATAAGCGTTCGTTATTCGGACCAGGAGAAATTTTTTATTTGAATAAACGAAATGTATGTTTTTCAATAGATATTTTAATTAAAATATGGTTATAAATATATGTACTACCTGGAAGGTACTTATGGACAATATCCATTATCTTCTTCGCGTCCATCTTCCCCTTAACCATGGTACCGATTTTTTCTCCGACACAGGCCAACCCGCACCCATCTCCACCCCCTTCCTTCACGGCGGACGTCGAATACTTTTCGATATCGTCTTCTTTTAAACCTAGCTGGTGGTGTCAACATTTCAAAAATTAGCTTAGGCTCAGCGAAGGATGAGTATTAAAATACAATAAAGAGACTATTTACATGAATTATAATGTTAGAAAATAATTCAAACACAGTGATTGGTAGAATATATGAGCCCGTAATTATGAAAGTGGACTAAGTAATGTTTCTTTCCTTTCTAGATAATTAAAGGTTTGCATTAAATACAAAATATTTTTATATTACGCAACACAAGGTTTTCAAACTTATATAATGTGCTAGATTTATATTTTATTTTGACATATAAATATTGCATGAAGCTTATGAGGAAACAATAATTTAAGGCTGAAATTTCTTAGACCATTTTCAAAATTAACGAAACGTATTAAAATTGACTTAACATAGTATAAAAATTCTTCTTTTATTAAAAATAAAATTTTATTAAGCCATGTTAAGAAACATTTTTAATAATGCTTTACTTAGTTATGCTTACTTTTGATAAGTATTTGATTATCATGTATGTTGTTTTATTATCTGGAAGTATGATTTTGGGTTTTAAGATTTTTTAAATATTCATGGTATGTAAATTGGTGAAATATAATGAAGCAGTTATCTTAAATTTTTTCTTTAGTTATTGATCTGCTGGTAGAGTAAGTATAATGGAAGTGAGGAAATACTTTGGAATATTTTTGGTCATCCTCTTTTGGGTGAAAGGTCTAAAATAAGGAAGTCGGCATCATCATCCAAAGAAGTTTTATAAAACATTTTATATGGGGCATTTTTACAAAAACGCATTCATTATATTTTTAGCCGAGAGACAGACACGGTGGTATTTTTGGTTTTTCTTGTGGTCGATTATTCTAACATTTTTGTCGAAACAAAATCCTTTTGTGTCATTCTTTTAACCGAAAGTGATTTCTTTTTACTACAACATGTCCTATTAATTTATAATAATGTTCAGGGATGTATAATTCGTCTTAATTTATTTGGCAAAAACAAATGTCCCGATATTAAAAATTTGTGATCTACAATGTTTATATTATTATTTGAAGATTGGACTATTTTCAACCATGTTAGTGCCACTTTGATGTTACGATTTTGGCCTGAACAAGCATCTTTGTAAGCTATTACGTGTTTTTCTTCTTGTGAAACTCTTGAACTTAGTCTCATCCCATACATACATTTTAACAGAATTATTGTGAAAATTATGGCAACCTAAGTTATATACATATGTATCTACAAAAATTCTTACAAACAGCAACTTTTGAATTTACCATGTTTAAAAAATATTCAAAATTCGCTTTTCTCATCGGTCTTTCTTCAGTTCTGGGACGTCTTTGTTTTATCATTTTAAAAATATTGCATTTTACATTTTTACAAAAACATTTAAAAAATTGTGCATTGGAAAATTTTTCATTGTTGGAAAATTGTGCATTGGAAAAAAAATTGTGGATGTTTTTGTAGTGTATGCTTTGCCGCTATTTCTCTTTAACTTTCTAACGTTTTGTATCTGGTAATGTTAATTTCTTGATTTCTTTCTTTTTTCATTTATTTTCTGGCTCCATGACTAAGGTTTTTGGATTTTCATAGGATAAATCTTGGTGAGATTCATCAGAAGATGATATAACTGTTTTACTCGTTTCCATTTTTATTCGTTTTATTTAAATGTGGTGGCTTTATATTTATAAACCGCATGTGATAAATAGATATTTATTACCTATTTATTATCTGGTATCACTATCTGATGGCATAATGGAAAAAATTCAGGTTTGCAGTACAACAGAGGTAAAAACAACGAAACTCTGCGTCACGGAAGCTAACACGCGGCAAACTGACTTGGTTAGACCACTACCAAAATAAACATTAGCGGAATATCGTTGAACGTTGAAATAGTACACTGCGTAGGATGCTTCATATTTTTCACAATAATATTTTTTGCTACATATTATATAAATTTAAAACAGTGTGACAGAAAATAATTAATAAACTCAATTTTTTTCGATTTCTTGACTAAGACCACTTTCATAATTATTGGCTCAATTATAGTAAATTAAAAATATATTTATGATCCTGTCCATCAAAAAATATGAGTCTTAATGTCAGCAAATTAATGTAAGTATTTTTATATGTTATAGCGAAATTACATTCTAACGAAAGTATATATTTCTACTAATTTTACCTATCTATTATCTACTAGTAAGGTTAGTTAGGTTAGGTTACTACGTAAGTTTTTTTATTTTTTTTTAATTTTATTTATTTATTTATCTTCATCTTGTTACATGACAGGAGATGGAGCCGCTCATCTCACTAGGGAGAAACTGTGCCGAGATGAGCAGCTGAACAATATAGTTAGAACAAAAAATAATAAAGATATACAACAAAATACTATATAACTATAAAATTAATTAATTAATTAATTGAGTATATGAATATAAAATGTGGATAATAAGAACAGAATATACTGTAAAATACAAAAGCAATAGTGAAAGTAGAGTAATATATATAAAAATCATATGCATGGATAGTATCAAAATGTATATATAATAGCACAGTTAAAAGTATATTTAGGTATGTACCTATATAAGAGAATTAAATGAAGTTAGATTCGTTAGTTGGATACTTAGTTGTAACCTAACCCAATGTAACCAAGGTAACTAACCTAATAGATAGGTTGGAAAATATACTTAACTAGAAATATACATTCGCTGTAACAAATATAAGATTTTGTGAATTGGGAGAGTAATAGAACTTCAGGGTTTGAATCCCGGTGTTGGCTGTATTTTTTCATACATATTTTTATTCAATGAATATTTTAAGAAAATTATGCTACTTACGATAAAAAAATCTGTCTGGACCCACCCCCCCTGAAGAGGATTGAGACATTTTTCACAACCAGTACTTTTAATAAGCTGAAGAGCTACCGTAGCTTCTCAGGTCTTCATACCAGAGATGCGAACACGGAATACGTATCGCATCAATATTTTTAATATTCTCAAAATAAGCTAAACGCTCGTGTTATGAGGATAGGACTAACTTGATGATGTCCATGTGAATGGGGCTCGGACCACCGACCATCAGATCACTAGGCGAGCGTCATGACCATTACACCAACAAGCTACCCATTATTTATTTATTAACAAGTTATTTTGTGTTTTCTACTACAGTAAGTAAAAATACAACAATCTCTTATAGGGGTACATACCTCAGATTTGCATGCTGAATAGGCTTTATAAACTTGTTCCTTTATGTCCCCAAGGGCCTCCGTGTTCTGGCCAGTCACAAGGCAAACTTCCATTAAAGCGACAACTGTTACAAATTGTACCAAGCGAACAAATGAAATGTCGGACATCATCGCGATTAGAATTTTGACAGATACGCTTGACAACGAACCACGCAGTCAAATAATGGTCAAGTCTCTGCTCGCTTCTGCTTTTATATATCGTCATTCGTGGAAATTGTTCATTATCAAATTATTGCAAAAATATACAATGTCATTGCTAATGACGCCGCCAATTTAAAATATATAATATAAAGGAAGGTAAATTCGTGCGCAAAAAGTTGTGATGTTTTTCACCAGTTTTAACCAAGCACGTGCATTGAAAAAATTGCAGTTTGAGATGATTGTTATATAAATAGATAATATAAAAATGATTACATGTATTTTATCACCCCTTCGTACACATTTCATTATTTAGAAAGTTTTATGGGTTTATGACTTTTTTAAAATATATTTATTTTATTTTATTTTTTAACGATCACTTTTAGTTTATACACTGCAAACGAACTAGATAGAAGAATGATGTATTTTTAGGTTGAATGATTGTTAACTATGTAAGTTTATTAAAATTTCCCTTTAAATTGAGCCTAAGTAAATATTCATGAAGAATTTATCAATACCAGCCGTAAACCCGTGAAAAATCAAGGGACATAATAATTGCAGGAATTTGAAGCCGAAAATTAGTTTTGTTTTTTTTATATTTAACTATTTTATATTTATCAAATCTTTAATGACACCATTTTTAATGAATATTCCTTGCTGATAAATCAGTATTATTGTTGTAATTCCAGCACAGATGGACCGACGTACATTCGAAATTAGGAGAGTCAATTATTAACCGACGTAGTTATAACGTTGATATTTTTAAGTTTTTAAATAAAATTACAATATTAATTATAGAAAACACATTATTATTGATTCAATTTTTAATTTCAGAACAAAGTTCTGTGAATTATTAACAAATTTATTAATCAATTAGAAAAGACATACAGAAAACTCAAATAAACGACAAAATACAAAGTTATTTATGACTATTGCATTATAAAAAATGGATTGCTTTAAAAAATATAATAATATGAAAAGAATAATAGAATAACGCGCCGTTTCCGGATAGAGTGAAGGTCCGATGGTTCAAATCCCGATAGCAGCTAAAATACTTTTTCGTTTATTTGATTTTTCTGTATATCTTTTCTAATTGATTAAGACATTTGTAAAAGTTATAATAAATTATCAAAGTAAGCCTAGATGATTATTGGAATAATTCATATATTTTTTAAACAGTCATCGACATCAGTCATCATCAACTCGAAGTTCACATGCTACCTACCTTAAATGAATGATTTATAAATATTTCAGAGACTAAAAAAAAACAATAAAGATTACCTTCCCCTATTCTCCATATTCCCAATGACGACCGAAAACGCCCCTTTCCTTCCCCGACGTCCATTCTAATTTGAAATCTTATTAATCTCTCTGCATACCCAGGGTCCTATGTAGAGATTTCACGTTTGACACTGATAAATAACGAAAAACGTCATTTCCTGCACACACGAGCACCTGTATAGCATCATTGTATAGTACAAGGTCAATGTTTTATGACAAGTATCTGTTACAATGTAGTATTGATGGCATCAGTTATGGTGTGAACCATATCGGGAGCACAGTGCAATGGAGTTTTGAAGGCGGTGGTCATCTTAAATAAAAAACACGTGGAAAGAAAACGGTTTTCAAAATTATTGTATTGCGTGTAATGCAATATGAATGAACAACTTTAAATTACCGTCACTGAATAAACATTTTCGTGTTATTTTCAATGTGAGAGCTGTTTGTTTGTTTGTAACAATATACCCCCTACCTATAATTGACTTATTTATAAGTTACCCCTTCTCCTGAGGATAATTAGATATTTTTGGTGCAGCCCTATATTAACATTCTTTTCCTAGGCACTTATCATTAAAGACTCCCCGGTTTATAAAATTCTGTGTTACGTAAGTGTATATCCTAATTATAATAATTTCGTTGTCTGTCCATCCGTCCGTCTGTCGTAACTTCGTAAAAACGTCCGTAACATCTTTATAGTATAAAAAACCTTTTTTCCTTTATTTTTTATTATTATTTTATAAATAAATAAATACTTCTTCTTTAAGAACCGACATAATAAAAAACCGTCATTTTTAACGGGTTAAAGGTAGTACGCACCAATACTGATAAAGTTACACAGTAGGGTGGGTCGAAAAATATGAGGTTTTTTAATTCAACTGTGCCTACCACGGAAAATTTGCATCCTTTAATAAGAAAAAAGAGTAATTTTACCAGCTGCGAAATGTATATATACTTTTTCATGAGAAGGACTGTAGATGTCACCAGCTGCGAAATCTATATATACTTTTTCACTTCCCTTCACTTCAGCATATTCCCTTCAAATATTAGGTCCTTACATATGAAATTGGCGTTTAGTATGGGAGGAACATAAAGCCGATTTTTTTTTATTATAATACATTTATTTAATCAAAGTATGTACCATTGCTATCTATGCACTTTTGCCATCTCATAGGTAGTTCATTGATCCCTTTACTAAAAAAACCATTCGGACGGGAATCAATAAAATCTTTGAAGGCGGTTTGGACTGCCCCATCGGAGTTGAATTTTTTCCTTTGCAAGAAGTTATCCAAATTTCGAAAAAAATGGTAATCTGTTGGGGCAAGGTCCGGAGAGTACGGTGGATGTCTTAGACATTCCAATTGAAGCTCCTCTAATTTGGTAGCCGTCTGTTGTGCAGTGTGTGGTCTAGCGTTATTATGAAGCAGCAGTGGCCTAGAGCGATTAACCAGCCTCGGTTGTTTAGCAGCTAGCTTTTCCATCATGGTTTGCAGTTGCTGACAATAGACATCTGCCGTAATCGTCTGGCCAGATTTAAGAAAGCTGTAGTGAACGACACCAGCACTAGTCCACCAAACGCTCACAAGTAACTTTTTTGGAGTCAATTTTTGCTTGGGGCATGGTTTGGCTGGTTCGGCAGGGTTCAGCCATTGCGATGAGCGCTTCCGATTATCGTACAGGATCCACTTTTCATCACAGGTAATGATTCGATTTAAAATCCCTTCATTATTGTGCCGGTTGAGTAATGCAACGCAGCAGTCAACGCGCGTTTGTTGATTTGCTTCACTCAATTCGTGAGGTACCCACCTTTCAAGCTTTTTCACCTTACCAATTTGCTTCAAGTGGATTAAAACAGTTTTATCACTAACACCGCAGCCTGCAGCTAACTCGGATGTGGTTTGCGATGGAGCCGCTTCCACAATAGCCTTCAATTCTTCATTATCAACTTTGGTCTCCGGCCGTCCACGGGGCTTGTTCTGCAGGTCGAAATTTCCAGAACGAAAACGTTGGAACCAAAAACGCACTGTGTTTTTTTTTGCGGCACCGTTGCCATACACATCATTAATCCTTCGAGCCGTTTCTGCAGCACTGGTGCCACGGTGGAACTCGTACTCGTAAATAACGCGATATTTCAATTTTTTCATTTTGTAAACTGAGTGACGCAAAGAAAAAAACAATTGAGGAAAAAACAAATGAATTATAATTTTCAAAACACAAACACATGAGTAAATAGCTGTATAAATTTGGATTTGGAATTCCTAACCAAAGAGAAGATATTTGAGATCAAATTTGCCAGTACGGCAAAACGCCAATTTCATATGTAAGGACCTAATACAATAATATTAAGGGCGCAACGAAAGATTCTTCGTCCAGGAAGTCTACCATCGGGGAGAAAAAGGAAGGACGCGATGTTAAATTCTTTACCCTCCACGCATTTGTTTTATGCAGTCGGTGTCTGCTACCATCTTCCAGCACGCAGCAAGCCGGAAGCGGTGACGATGGAGAGCTCCGTGCATAATTAATAACCGTGTTGTCACTACATTATGGTGGATGGACACGACCCACCGTCCTTCGTGGACAGAATAATCAGTTTATCCATCTTTTTTATACTATTGCCGTCCATTAACATTGACTTGACGCATCTCATGTCGCTCTCTTTATTAATTTTCTCGCTTTTTAGGTAGATTGAGATTGAAGTATTACATACTGCAGAAGATTTTACGATGTACCTTTCGGAAAATTATTATTACTAGCTGTGCCCGCGCGGCTTCGCACGCGTAGTATTAGTACACTGTTTGGATCGTCATACAACTTTCGCGAACCTTCTAGAACATTCTCCTTCCAGAACTTTCGAGAAATTTATCGAATGTACAGGAACCTTCTAGACACACCGACACATTTCGCCACTCAGTTTAGAACCTTCTCCTTCCAGAACTTTCTAGAGCAGGTTTTTCCGGAACCTTCTAGACTCACCGACACAGTCGACGCGCCTATTTTGAAACAATCTGCAGTATTTGCGGCCTTCCCATAACAAAACAATGTGCTTTCTAGCACATTTTCGTCACCCACGCACAGCCACCCCCACCAAACTCGCATATTCTCGATGTGACACCAAGGGCTGTCTACCACCATAACCACCGATGGGTGGTTGTGGAGAAAACTTGGCGGGTAGAGAAATACCGGTTTCTTTTTATATATATATTGATTATTTTTCATCTTACTAATGTTGTCTTCACTTAACAAAAAGTGCGATTTACGAGGAATACGAGGAATTTTAATGGAGTTTTATATTAATATGTTGTATTGAAAAGTGGAGAGATCTGGTGGCTAACACAGCCTCAAGATTACCGAACGATCTTTCAACATAACCATCCGCGTCACCATGCCACACGCGATTGGTTTTATTTCGGGTAATACTCCACACCTCTGCATAACACACGTTGAATAACTCATCCAGTGATAATGTGAATAGGAAATGCCTCCCGGCTGCATATCCACTGTTGAATCAAAGAACCGGTTGGCGTAACAACTCTTTTCCAGCTAAAGGCCGACTGTATTATTATTTGACAAGGAAACGCCGTAAAACCCGTCTAATCTGCCGCGACCATTAGAGAATATAAACATCACTGGCTAAGTGGGTTTTTTTCTCCTTGTCTGATTCACCAGGCACCGTCTCGGCTCTACGAGACGACTCCGGTCGTAATGCTGCTCGATAAGCATTTTTGTTACGTGTGACACCACAGCCAAAATGCTTTTCGTAATTCGGACCGCGAATGGAATGTTAAAATATGTAGATCTTCTAGATATTCCGCTCTTTCTTCGGGATAAATAAATTGATTGATTGTATTGGCAACACATACGGGACATAGGTACTTATTTATGTGTTCGTAAAGTTTATATGAAAAATGTCCGGACATGTGTCAAATATCATCACGTCAAAATTGACGAAGTGTACAATGTTGTATACTTCGTCAATTTTAAGCGGTCATGATTATTAGCGTAACGTGAATCGATAAAAAATATACCCAATTAACCTATTAAGAATGTATGTTCAGAGCAATTGAAGAATGACTTGAAAATACCCCACTTTAACCCTGCTACCACTACCCTAGGGCTTAGTGATGCAAACTTGCTTTTTATGACCTATTAATCTCTTTTTAATTCCGCACATAAAAAAAACACAGATTTCTTTTATTTGCGTAATATTTTGATGACTTTCTGACTTACCATGACGCTGTTTGCCGCAGGGATAGGCGGAGAAAATGGAGCGCCACAGTCTATTGTCCCAAAACACAACTCTCGCCTCATCCACACTCATACTTCTTCGCATGCGCGCTCGTCGTTTGTCGTATCATATCAGGACCATCTTCCACTATCTGGTTTGCCTGTTCATGCCAAGCCTTCCGCGACTTCCCTCTATTTCCGTTTATTATTCGATGCATTCTTCCGTTTACATTCTCAAATTTTTTATAATTTATGTGATTATTTATAAATATTTATACAAAGTTTTCATACAATACGTATGGCGGCATTCTACCGCCATCTATGAAAATAAATAATAACCTGTAATTGACCAAACACATTTCTAAACAAAATGCGTATGTACATAGATATACGGTACCTAGCTAGTGCGGCAAAATTCAATAATATATAAATGCACATACATTTTCTTTACTTATATTTACTAATTAATTAATATATAGGTATTAGGTTATTTTTAAATTTTGTTTTAATGCCTTGCTTGCATTTAAACAAATGCTCAATTGATAGTTTTAATTGTGAGATGTTCACATGTGACTACTGTAAGGCTCGCTCGTTTTTTCTTTATATTTTTCCCTTTTTTGTAAAATATTATTATTCCGAGGCATAAAAAACCAATTACATTACTTAATAAAATAAAAAATAATGTTTTCATTTTCAATGTGTTTTTTGCACGTCTTAGCGTGTACGACAATTATTTTTTCGTAAACTGTAAATGTCCAACCTAATATGTTGGTTTCCGTTCGTAAACAGAACGTCGAAATTCAGATGTTAGTTAAATACATACATACCACCTTTCATCGGTCATCGATGATTATAAACCGCACATACCGAGAAATTGTGACACCATACCAACAACTGACTAATATTGGCGAATGAGTAAAAGCGGTACTATTACATCATCGATTGCATTAAAAAACATAACAAATGGTCCACCCTTTTTTGCACATAACGGTCACCTTCTGCGTAAGTACGAGATGATTTTTTCGGATCGAAATACAAAATTAATCGCTTGAGTATCGGAAGCGATGTGCGCTTGCGAAAGGTCAAAAGAGTGCAATACTTTTTAGGGAATAACGAGCCGAAGCTGTCGTGTGTTTAGGGGTTATTTTAGCGAATCTGGGCGATCTCGCTGCGGAGTTTTGAGAATAGAACCGTGGAAGTACAGTTCGGAGAAATGCTTTTCACGGTCACGTTCCCTGATTGGTCGCACGCTGCCTTTTTGTTTGCTCGTCTGATTAATGCCCGGGCAGGCCCGGCTCGGGATTACGACCATTTTTTGAATAATTATCTCTGGAGTTATAGTAAGTTTCGTACCGGTTCTCACGGTCTTTCAGGTACAAATCTGGTGTCTGAACTGGCGCAGTTACTTCGGCCCTAATACAGAGTAAATACTTAATAACTTAAAGGCTTAGGTATTACTAATTTACACTTTTAAGGCGTACTTTAACCTTTAAATCATTTAAGGATTTACTCTGCATTCTGCATTCGGGCCTTAGTCCCTGAAAAGAGCCCAATACAACTAATATATAGACGACACTTACAATGGCTGGTCGTTTAACAGTCGTAAATGATATAGTAATTCTTCTTTTTTTATTTATTGACATATTTACCATCTTGCCATACTATCTGTACTATATACTATATCCGTATTATATTACCCGTAGATCGTATACTTATTTAGAAATGTAGTATATCTGATTTGACCAAAAAAGCTTTCTTGTATGATCGAGAGCTGTTTTAATAGAATAGAAACGGTTTTTTCCCTATTTTTTTTTCCAACGGGTATTTTTAACAAATTGTTTATTAGATTAAAAAGTTCGTATTTATTTATTTTTCTCAAACCATAACAATGATCTCACTTTTAGGCCAGCGCCACACTTCCGCCGCGTCTTTTCCGATCATCGGCGTAGTGTGTTTGATAAGCGCATATTGTATGGAAAGAAATGTAGCGGCGTTCCGCGACAAAAGTGATGTATCACTTTCGTCGTGTGAATAAGAAGAAAGGGTTCTACGCTTTTGATACAAAACTGCAGTAAAACCTGCAATGATCTACAGCTCAGAATGCTGGACCGTAAAGAAGGTTCACGAGCAAAAACTCCACACCAGTGAAATGAAGATGCTCAGATGGTCTGGGGGTGTAACGAGACGTGACAGAGTGAGAAATGAGCACATCAGGGGTGGTTTTAGAGTGGCCCCTGTTACCGAAAAGGTGAAGGAATCGCGACTGAGATGGTATGGTCATGTAATGAGGCTGGAGATCATGCAGTGCATTCCGCACTCGAAATACAAGAAATAAAAAGAGGTAGAGGTTGACCCAGCACCACATGGTGGAAAAGGACTTGAAGAATGCCCAGTTGGACGAAGCGATGGCCCAGAACAGGGAATCTTGGAAAAAAAGAATAAGGAGAGCCGACCCCAGATGAAATGGTAAATGAGATAATGAGGGCAGACCCACCGCTTACCCAGGACCGTTTTGTAAGAAAAAGCTCCTATATCGGTCCTACTCATTCGCTGCCAGGTTGGCATTTTTTAAGGCTAAAGGCAACCGTGCAACCTAGCACTGCAAAGCAAAATTGGGCCGCACGGCTGCCATCCAAAATTTTTCCCTCATTGTCCCGTCAGTTCACTTCTTTTTCTTTGGTTTATGTATATTTAAAAATATACATAAACCACCAAAATATTTCAATACAGTAAATATAAAGGCACAAAGGATACACAGGATGTAAGGAGCAAACAGGTCGGGACATTTGAGGGTATAGGAAAAGAAAACTCCCTTTTGAGTTAAACATAGAGCACAAAAATAAGTACATAGAAATATGGACTTACGCACATGCACCGCGGCCGACACATACGATCCAAGAGCAAAACAAGATTAAGCAATCAAGAAAATATATATATATATATATATATAATATCTAGACATATTTCACATGACACAACCTCAGTTTAAGAGAGAAATTATATCGCTCCTGACAGAAAATAGTTTGAGCGTGTAAGACGGATTCTTCGGAAATCAACCTAAACAAAAATTTTATAGCCACAAAGCGCGGGTACACATTTACTGACTTAGTTGACCTGGGAGCCTACATGCCTATTATGTCGTGCGGAGAATGTGAACTTCGTTCATCTTGTAATCATTTATTGTACTATACTTATATTGTATAATGTATTAATGTTTTATTTTAATGTATTATCGTAAATTGTAACTGTACTAATCACCTTTTCCTAAATGACTATCCATTAGGGTCATTCTGACCTGTCGATAGTCTTTAAATTAAAAAATAAAATAAATAAAAATAAAATATATATTACCAAGGTTGAAACGCCGAAGGATTTCCCACCTGGAGACCCACACCCGCAAAAACGCCCTGAACAGTTCCAGGTTCCTAGCGCAGCTTAACAGATCGGATAAGAGAAAGAAGAAGAACAAGTTTTTATTTATTTTTACGTAATAACTGTTCGACGAAATCCATGCCGCCGGCCCTGTTATCTCGCCTGCCGTTTGCGTAGACGCAATTTAGATAAGACCGCTAATGTACGGCGGCTCCGGGAAGGGGTAGTCTAACCTGTAATATGGGTGTCGTGTATTTATATCCAGGCTAAAAAGGAGAAAAATGAGAGGAATGCGCTTCGGCGCGACTGGAGGTGATGGCCGCGGGCGCCCGGCGCGCTGGAGCGGATAATATCGACCACCGATACCGACCTTCGGACAGGTTATTTTCGGCTTGCTAATGTACTTGTACAAAAGTAGCCGGTAGATATCGCCAAAACAGAAGTTTGCGTTATTTGACGATCATCTTTTTTTACTCCCTTTGTATTAACTCGTGGCGTCTGCTTGCTTGCCGTCAACAAAAACTTTGGATCGATTTTTGACCCTTTTCCCGTGATCCAATCGAGCTGAAACTTGGCAACTGAATCGTGGCGACGATCAAGAAGATCTATCAAATTTTCGTTAAAAAAATTAATAATTATAGTATAATTTCGGATTTTTAGAAATTTTATTGGTTTTTTCAAATTGGAATCATTAGAAAAGTTTGATTACGGCGGCCCGATAACGTCGCGGAATATATTCTAAATCTGAATTACTCCGTCGGTATGCATAATAGGTACTTCACTACGAATGTCGAAAATCTAAATTGACTGATAAATGTTTTTAGAATTTAAACTTCAAAGCATGAAGTGTCTTATCGAAGCTCAAAACATCTGACATTTTAGAAATATATCAAATTACTGTAAGTTTAGTGTTATGTTATATGTTTTAATTCGTCTTTAATTGTTGTTATATTTTACAAATAAAGGGAGTACAATAAAAACTTGTTTTTTATGGGTTACTTTTTAAATTATTTTTTATAACCTTTTTATTTTCCATATAATTTTTTAAACATAGCTAGCCCCACAAAAGGTCATAAAGAGACGTTTGTCTACAGGATTCATTTTTACAATTTATATTACATATGATTACATTTTACATTTACATTTTCACAATTACTATTACAATATTATTACATTTCATTTTTGAACATCACAAATAATAACATTATACACATCAATTTCATATGATACACTTGAATTCATACGTTTGTTCATAGATAAGCCATGTCGTTTGACCAACCACCTTCTGGACCACCTTCAACCACCGATTTTGGAGTAGACAGGCATGTTGGAAAGGCGCCTTGCAGTTCATTAGCATGGGCACCAAATATTCTAGTGTTCTCATTCCACACTTGCTTTTCTTGGAATAATCAAAGCCTGATTTTTAGCACGTCTTGCATTTCTGCCATGAGCAACCACCCTCTTTCGTGCGTTTCTTTAATCAGTCTAAATAGTATCAACCCATGATCTTATGATAATACAGTAGGGACGACGTTTTGAATGAACTCGGTACCCGAGCACAATCGAATCTATTATCGTTTTCGTTTTCTTTAAGATTTCTCTGATGTTTCTGGCTTTACTTTCATTTTCTGAGTGTTTCGGGCACCCTTAAGCTGTCATAAACGGGAAATATCTTATCCTTTCGCATAAGGATGTATCAGATTCTTGTATATTTTTCTTAATATGTAGATAAGTCATGTAGGCCGTACTTAATAAAAATACTAAGCGTGTACTTGGCTGGCTGCGCGAGTGTGAATATAATACGTAACGGGCGCCGTCTCCAGTCTGTCTGATGTCGTTTGCGTCTGGTGAATAAATAAAAAATAATGTTGCTCTCTTCCCAGAAAACGGTATCTACGATCTATCTCTCCCGGCGAGCAGTGTGGGGAAGTCGATGGGAACGGATCTAGGGCATTCGACTGTGTTGTCAATCTGATCAAAAAGCCCTTTTTTGATGATTGGAGAACTTTTTTCGCGAGTTGTTCCGTCGATTGTTATTCTCTGCCGCGTATTTCTGCAGAGTTTGATGAATTCATCAGTCCAGCGGCATTTCAGTCTCGCGATTCCCCTCGGTTGCCATTAGATGACCGAGATTGTACAACGATTGTCGTCCTCCAAGAGATGAGGCCAATGCGTAAGCTGTGAATCCCTGACGACAGCCGAAAGCCAGTGAATGTAAAATCAAAAATTACATCTTCTGTGTATAGTTTTCTGGGATATTCTGCCGTGTATATGTGACCTCTCTGGCCAACGTTTCGGTTCCCATTGCAGGGTCCATCATCAGGGCTGATGGACCCTGCAATGGGATCCGAAACGTAATAATATCCCAGAAAACTATACATAGAAGATTCTGAACGGCCGTGAAAACCTAAGGACATTTTATCAAAAATTACATGCTTGTTTCTTAATTGAAATTTTAACTAACTTGTTTTAAAAGTATCGCAACTTTAAATTTATCGTTTGCTTTACTAAGAGGTACTGATAAGAGTGTAACAGCTTCTAAAATAATGTTGGGACAGGATAGATGCCTGGATGCCTGACTGTGTGAGTGAGATGAATACAAAATGTGAAATAAAAATCGCAATGCAATCAAAACACACATTTACCTCTAATATTGGATTGTTAGTTGTAGCTGACTACTTAGTAAATTGAATTATATTTTTTCATCGAGACCCACATACGTCGGTTAAAAATTAACCCTAAAGACTTCGGCAGTTGTCCTTAAATATTTTATAACACACAAGAACGTAATGTACAGTCGCACGCGTAAAGCAGCATAAGCACCAAAATAAACACAACACAAATACTTTTAACTTGCGGTCGTGATCATAACTCATTTGGGGTCGTTTCTTTTTATTTGTCTCACAAACAGCGTCTTCCGCTCTGAGTGTTACACTCACATTAGGATGGATGTTCACATAATATTCCCGTAGGATTAGGGGGACGAGTAATGACATTGTTTCTGGAACTAAACAAGAGCGACAGACTTCCCAGATGGCGCAGTGGAGGATCTCTACAGGAAACCCGGAATTTATCCCATTCGCCAGAATTATTTTGTTTATTTGTTTTATATTAATTAAAGAATACGCAATTGAGCTCGAAGAATTCTCATCATTTTTTAATACAAAAAATTTTAATCACAAAGATGACATACTTGTAAGAAATAGTGGGGATGATGTTAAAAAATCAATTCAGGAATTATATCATCATCAAATCTCAGCTATGTTGGCTTGGGCATATCCTTCGCATGAGAACTGCCTAAACAGGTCTTCACAGCATTGACAGAGGGAAGAAGCTCTACAGGACGACCCAGGGGAACATGGAAAAGACAAATTGGAAAAACTGAGAAGAAAGATTGATCTACCACTGTGGATCCAAGTAATCCTCACAACGTAGGACCGAGAGCGGTGGAAGTGTGTTGTCCGAATGATAGACCCCCGACCCGATTAAGATAAAGAGAAAGAAAGAAGAATTCACGATAAATATATCAAAATATTACATTAACTGCAAAATGACGTATAATACAGGACAGAAATATTTTTTTTTTTTTTTAAAAAGAGTGCTGCATCAACAGCTTCTTCAAATTAAGCTTATCGCTAATGCTATGAAAAATTAACTAACTTGCTGGTGTCCTGGAGTGGGGCTCAAACCACCTGCTAGCATAAGTAAATATTTTGAGGCTAAATAAGGTGTCCACCATGGCTCTGCCCGGAGGTATCAATGTTTATTATGGTAATAATCCAAGATATTCAAAAAGATATTTATGGTACATAAGAATATTTGCCAACATTGTAGCCTTAATCTATGAATCTATCGAAGATCTATAGGATACTACTTAAAATGAAATGAAAACGTGCTCCAGAAACCAAAAGTCTTTGAATAAACAGGACTATGTCTAAATATGCATATTTTTGTGAATTCGATCCAGTCACGACATACCGATTCAATAATAGAATAGAATTGCCATACAAAAATTTTCTGTACCCAAAATTGATAAAAATACCTAGAATCCGTGATATCGTGAAATGAATGAAATCTGAAAGCATGACTGTTTTCGCTCATAAAATACAAACTGCATGATTGAAGTGGCGCTCATTCCATGCTCATAAGTACCCATCAAAACTAAGAAATGTGTAAAACAAAAAGAGATATTTTTCACAATAAGTGTGTTAAAAAGTTTTAATTCGTGTGTTGAAATAAATGTCTTAGCTATTGTATTATAAAGACAATATTTCAATTGGCTCTTATTCATGGACCCTGGTAAACAATAATAATAAATCGTTTTCAATTACAGTAACATGGTCGGCCATTAGTGGGATCTAACCCCTAGTCTTGGTTGCCGCGGGCAGCAACTAACCACTCGACCACTTCAACAAGAAGACAGTACACAACATGTGTTTGAACATGATAGATATATCATTTCAATTTGTGTCTGGTTTCAAGAGTTATTAATTCGTGTATTTTGACATGAATTTTTAGTCGATGTAGGAATGTGCGTCCATTTTTAGTTACAATCAACATTTAACATCTTATCTTCAGCTGTATAAAACCCCTGCCATGTATATATTGCTCTACCAATGCAAGTAATTGCCGTGTGTCATCGTAACTTTACAATAAGTTAATATAGGGCTGAGAGACAACCAGATTGCAGGAGGATAGAGGCATTAAGTATGTTATCCCATGGTTAGCTCACCGGACAAGTAAATCCTTCTTCTTCTCCTTTTGTTAGATCCTTGATCTGTATTGATAGGTCAGTCCTGGTCTCGTGACGAGGACGTCCAGCTCTCTCTCCATCTCTTTGGAGGTATTCCCGGCGGTCGGCGCCCCTCTTTATAGTGTTATATTTCGCATTTCTACCATATTATATTATACGAGTTATAATATATGTATTTCTGTTTCCGATTTTTTTTTCTCAAGAAATAAAATTAACGGCCCTCGTAGCCCAGTGGGTATGACACTGGCCTCTCACACGGAGGGTTCCGGGTTCGATTACCGGTGAGGTCACAATTAATCCATGTGATTTACTCACTCAAGCCTGGGTGTTTTGTGTTGTGTTTCGCTTCTATTATTGGGCCTCTTGGCCTGTTGAAGCGTAAATAAATAAATAAAAATTTTTTTTAAAAAAAAACAAGGAATAAATTAATAATATTTTTGAATTACTTTATATTTCTCAGAGCATAGTCAGATGAAGTAAATGCATTTTATTTGATTCGTCGACCACAACCAGCGAAGTTTTTTCCGATACAATATCACACTCGTAGTCCCTCCGTCGGACAAATGTATGAGCGGCGAGAGCTTCAAACACGTACTGACGTGTAATGCCGTTCCATGAACGAATATATGTATCTTATAGCGCGTTTGGGAATATGTCATATCGATGTCGTTCCTGTAACAATTTGACCGTTTTGTCTGTCGATTTTCGCCCTCTTATTAAAAATCTAAATCTCCGGCACACGTGTGCTTTTTCTAATATAACCAGTAAAATATTTAATTTACCCATGAAACATTAAGCAAAGTTACTGTAATTCCCGCTCTCCCCTCACTTAGCCAAACGGGCAGCATCCCCGGTATTTTCGTGCGCCGCATCTGTCACATCGTCAGTTCATCCCCGTCCCCTCGGCTCTCCGACCCACCGTCTCGGCCGCCGCTTTCTTCCCTTTCATCGCAGCACTTGTTTCATCTCACACTCAAATAGCTAGGGGAGAGGAAGTGCACGGGCGCTGGAACAGGGCCCTTCCCGGATAATATTCTCTCCCAATATAAATCCGGCTCGAAGGACCAAAAGAAAAATAATGAGGGAGAGGTGAAAATAATTTAAAGGTTTTGAGTTATATTACTGTGAATTAACATCATCTTCGTCTCCTTATTTTGGTATGTTCGGAGTCTCAAGTCGCTTCCATCATCTCATCGTCCTCCCGGCCGTCCTCCTTTCGTAATTGCCAGGAAAGCACATCTCGGTAGCCGCTCTTCTGGTATTCGAAAGGCGTGCCCAAGCCACTCTATTCGAGACCTTTCTGTATCTACGAGCAGCGGTTCCATTCTGTCTCGGTACTTATCACTCAGTCCAATAGTATTTCTCCCATTTCGCAACTCATTTCGGCAGCCTGTAAATTAACAATAAAACATTGCTTTAAGTTACCATTCTATCAATATCTGTTTAATCTGTTACGATGTGATAAAAGATGGGTTGGAAGGGTTTCGAATTATGAGAAAAGTATTGCAACATGGCTACTTTCTTTCTTCTTAGTCTCTCCCCATAAACAAAGTGTGTCAATCCTGTGCGGTCAAAGTTATCACTTGATTCAGTGTTGCGCGCTGCTTTGGATAACAACCACATTCATGACAATTCGGCAGTAGAGTTTTCAGTGTGTTTCCAATCCGTGGTTGTCCAATCCGTGTCTTCGGACCCGTCAGCAGCTTTAGTTACTCACTTTGTTCCACCGCGTACAGTTAATCGACACATTTCAACAATCTTTATAATACAACGTGTTTCGGAAAGCGATATTCGTTTCCTTCATCGGGTCAGTTGTGACTTAAATGATAGAGTAATTATTTAAAATAGAATCTAATAAACGGAAACAGAATGGTAAACCGAATTTGGCGGCATTCCAAGAGGACGCCGGTCCAGCTCGATGTTTTCGATCGTAGCAACAGATCGCGCTTACCTTGTGACCAAAATCGCTCGCGTTTTAAATACCCACACGGTTACGGTTTTTACTGACAACTCGACACATGGCTCGAATATTGATGTACGTCGGTGATATAAAATATTTATGATGTGGCCTGCACCATTCATCTGGTATGCAAATTGCTCGTGAGCATAATGAGATTATGCGCTTGCGTCACCCGTGTGCCTAACGCCGGCCGCACACTGGATGCGTTTTCGTACGAAATTGAGTAGTACGTATACGTACGAATACGCAAGTAACCTAACCTAACCTAACCTAACCTGACCTAACCTAACCTAACCTAACGCCGGCCGCAAACTGGATGCCTTTTCGTACGAAATTGAGTAGCACGTATACGTACGAATACGCAAGGACATTCGCAAGGACTTCGAAGTAGTATTGAACATCGCACACTGCACACGATTTAGTAGTGCGTGCACGCACGTATAGATACGACGTCCGACACGATCCGGATTTATTCGGAAATTTGCGATTTCGTACAACGGATATTGAAAATTTTGTCCACAAATGTTTGTGGGACCAAAGTGATTCAACTACGTGACCATCAGCGCAGATCATGGCGGAGGATTCTCTATTATTTCTATATAGGATAGAGATTTCTAAAGAACTAAAAAATACCTGTAAGTTAAATAATTTGGTTTAATCAAGGTGAGGTATAATTATGTACTTCGAACAAAAAAAACTTTTGAATATTTCTCCGATGTTATGGGCTTTCATTGCACTTCGATTCTCCCTAGCATTTGTGAGTCTATTAGATGGATAGTCATGAAATTTGTCATTATTTAAGTCTGCCATAATAGAGTTTTCCAGAAGATACAAACGTCATTGGAGAAATGTCAAAGTAACTGATCGTGACAGCGCAAGACGCGATCAATTTGCGCGCTCCAATACGTACGAAAATAGTCGTACGAATACGTACGTAATAATTCGTATCCAAAGTGCGGCCGGCCTAAATATCTCGGCTGTATTCCGTATGCGTTTTAATCAGGCGGAATGATGTCGACGTTACTTATTCGATTAACATTTACATAATGCGCCATTGGAATTATCATCACACAGTTGATTAAAAAACCAGCTTCGTAAACAGTGTCACTGTGTAAAATTACTAGCCGCTGTTCTTCAATGCGGCGCGCACCGACGAAACCTCGAAGCTTCTCTGCAACTTTATTTGTTTGAAGAGAATTTGAAATTACTCGAATTTGGAACGAGTTGACGAGTTTATTTGTATTTCTGGAGTATGTTTGTTGTTAGTTGTTGGGGAAAGTAAGGCAGAAATATACAGGATGTACCAGAGCTAGCAGCAGAAACTTGGCCGGTAGATTCCTGCCTATGTTATGAGGCTAACATGTTCAGGCAACCTTGATCTAATATCAATAGTTGAGGAGATATGCGACATCAAAGGTTGTATTTTTTTTTCAATATTTCTGACTTTTTTTTGCAAAACATTAGACTATCGTTACAGTAACTTATATCTAATATGAAAAATTTATTCCCTTTAATACAAGTCAAATAAAATAATAAAAACCTTCCAATTCCAACTAGAAAACATTCCAATTGGAATTGGGATTTTATTATTTTATTTTATTTTTATTGAAACGAATGAATTTTTCGTAGTCGGTATAAGTTACTGCAACGATACCTCAACTTTTTGTAAGAAATAATTCGGAAATATTGAAAAAAAAAATGCAAACTTTGATATTCCATATTATGAAAAATTCATTCGCCTTAATACAACTCAAATAAAAAGGTGAAAAACGTTTGAGAAAAAATTTTTGAGAGATTTTTATCATTATTAAGGCAGGAATCTACCTGTAAATTTTTTGCTACTAGCTATGAGACATCCTGTATATACCCATACAGGGTATAAGAAAGCTAGTCCGCAATACTTTACAGGTAAAGAAGGTTCCTGCACAAAGTCAAGTTTTTTTTTTAAGTATATATTTTTCAATATCAACAGAATTACATATAACTATAACTAATGTGAATTTCTTTCAAATGTATGTCACATATTTCTCTTGTTCCTCTTAAAACTTGTATCTTTTTCATCCCTAATGTCCCCCGACAGTTTACTATACAGCATCACTCCTCTATTCGGGATTGAATTTTGCGATCGTGTTTGCTTTCTAAAGGGTAATTTTATTTCATGTTTTCTTGAGCAGTTTTCATGTTCACGTTTTTATTTTATTCTAGTAATAATGTCCTAATTGAGGTAAGCGGCTTCGAAGTTTGCATTTTTTTCAATATTTATGACTCTTCTTCAGTAAAATGTTGTAATATCAAGAAAGTAACTTATATCGAATATAAATAAATCATTCGCTTCAATACAAGTCAAAAGACACAATACAACAACAACAAAAAAAGGAGAAATTTAATTAAAATGTGTGATAGGTTTTAATAATTTTATTTGACTTGTATTGAAGCGAATTGATTTTTAATACAATCGATTACTTATTTATTTATTTATTTTCATTTATTGGTTTTCTAACAGCCATATAATTAATCAATCTTGAAAAAAAAACAATAATTGATGTACAGAGTTTTGGGCCAATTACAAGAAAACACATATATACAATCGATAAAAAAATAAGAAAAAACATGTCCAATAGTGACTTTGTGTGAGTGTGTGTATTTGTGTGTTTATTTATTTATTTTGTTTAAAAATTATTGTGGGAAAAATTAACAGCAAAACAATCTTAAAAATTTTCCACTGAATTTAAAAATTTACTTTAACATACATTAATAGCGAGTTGAGAGAGTGGAAGGGAATGTGGGACGGGAGTAGAAGGGAAGATATAATGTACAAATTAGTTTGGGTGCGGTAGTGTAGATATTGTTTGTTTTATGTTTCTGTGTTTATATAGGATCCTGTTGAAAATGGGACGGAATAAATTTATATGTCACTTTGGGGTAATTGGTACAGCAATTTGACGGCAATTTTCAGAGTTATCTTTCTATAAATGGGATTAGAATCCTGTTTTTAAAAAGATACTAACATTTTTTCTGGCTTAAAATCAAATCTTACCAGCTGCTCACTTTATTTTCGATCTCTGTATTTAACCAAGACGCCAACCACTTTATTTAGCAAGACACCGAGCTGTGCAGTTTGGCATATGTATCTATGTAATGTAATAAGTATCAAAAATAAATAAATATGAAAAAAATATATATTTCTATAAGCGCGGTGTGGTTGAATTTATTATTTCTACTCAAACATTTTTCGTGGCCGCACAGCGTTAACGGTCACTACCTGGAAATATCTTCGCGTTCTTACATTTTTAATTTTATTTGAAAGTAAGCTCGATGCATTCAATGAAAATAAACGCAACCCTGGATGCAAAAGTCAATAAAGCAATGTGGACACAATATATCTATCGGGATAGGAGGGGGGCGGGTTGGTGATTAAAACTGTCAAGCTGTCGCGGGACTACCCGCCCTGCACTTCCCGGTCATTATATTTAGCACATGTCTCCGGGAGGGGGACTCCAGACATCAAAGAAACGGGGCAGCATGAAAAAATCTGGTTCTCGTTTCCCATAGACTTGGCTACCCGGAGTAGGGCTTGGCAAAGGGATTACTTTTTAATTAATAACGTCCTTTTCTTTATTTTACAAACCACCGCTTATTAGAATCACATATCTAGTGAGTGTTTTCGATTACAGTACATAAAACATGTAGTAAAATATATATAAAAACAAAAATTGAGTTTTGTATGTACATGGGATACATATTACTATTTTTTTTCATGTGCCTTAATAAAACGTGCATAATTATCCACGGCTTTTTAATTATAATGTAAGATAATAACGAAAACACAATCATAACATTATCAAAATACAATTTACACTTCAAGGCAACAAGAAAACAACTACACATCAGTAGCAAGAGCAAAAAAACATTTTACCAACGGTCTATATCTATATGTTCTTAGCACCAAAATTATAAAATACATTAAACACTCACTAGAAAACACTCATTACCAAAAAAATCATCCCTAAATGGATACAACACAATATGCATTTGGGCAGGGATAGTCGGAAATAATACTGACCAATATAAATAACTAATTATTGTACTAATTAACTTTTTTAAATGTACTTCGTACTTTTCGGGTTCACTGTATTCAATAGTAAGCGAACACAACTTTATTAAAGTCATTTTATTTTTATAAACTTTTTTGTATTTTTAATTTTGTAATTTTTATACTATCTAAATTTTAATTTTGTTTGTCTTAATTGCTTAGCTTCATATATTTAGGTGTAGAAATCTGTAACCATTGCGATCTGTACACCGAAGTCCGAGAGCAAGTTAACAGAGCATCCACTGTATCAGGGTGTCTCAAGAAATTAGTTTGTAAAAACAAAAATATGCATATTGAAAGTAAGGTCAAAATATACAAGACATGCGTGCGACCTATTACGTATATTCACGCTGTAGAGACGCTGGCTGACACTATCCGCACCAAAGAACTCCTCATAACATCTGAAATAAAGGTGCTGAGATCCATAACTGAAAAAACTCTACGTGATCGTGTCCGAAATGTAGACATAAAGAAAACATGCAAAATAGAGGACATAGCACGATGGAGTAGATCCAGAAGGAGATTCTGGAGGGATCACGTAGCCAGAATGGACAGTGACAGACTCCTGCATACAGCAGCGAATGAAATCCCCTCTGGACGACGCTTACCGGGAAGATCACCGAAAAGATGAAAGGATAGCTGGACAAGAAAAAGAAGAAGAAGTTATTGCTTATATTCCGTTATTATTTAGATTGCACTGTTGTACAGATTAATCTGATTCCTTTACCACAGACCTCGGTCTATTTAAGGAGACAGCGAATAACTTTTACAAAAAACTAAAAACCAATAATGATGTACACTGAGAAATCAAATGTAAAAATATACTCTGTATTTATTCTGCGTATGTTGAGTAAAAAAAATATCATTCGGGGGCATAGTCACCATAAGCGTCTCATTACTGCTTCCTATTTGATTCGAAGACAGTCGATTCTGCGGCCTAAGAGTTTCCACTGTCCAGTGTCATAGTAGCGCAATTATCTATTCTACCAGCCATCCTCTTCCACAGCCGTCACAAGGGTCTGGTCATCAAAATCCGAAGAGCGACTTATCGTCTAAGCTGGTATCGTCAGCTTTTGACTTTGAAGCGAACAAACCACTATCGGAATGCCCGTTCGCTAAATGTTCATTCGTCGAGAAAGTCATTGAGATCGTCTCGAGATGTCTCAGCAGTGACAGCATAAATATGGCTATAATAAATATAATAAAATAAATTGAGAATGTCCGAGCATCAAGCACCAAAGTCCCTGCTGAACTCAAGGCCAATAAGGGAAGGAGCTTAGGAAGGCCAAAATTAAGATGGAGTGACAACGTCCTCAAAGACATCTCTGCCTTAGAGCTTCGGAACTGGAGAGAGCTGGCACTAGACCGAGATGAATGGAGAAAAATTATTGAGGAGCCCAAGACCCACCAAGGGTTGTAGTGCCAAGGATGATGATGATGATGATAATAAATTGCATTTAAGAAAGACAATCGAATTAGTGTGCTTACGCCGTGTGTGCGACGTACTTTTTTTCGTTGTGTCGGTGTTTACGGGTATAAACACCAACACAATATACTAATTCGATTGTCTTTATTGAATGGAAAGAGGTCTACATCCGATACCCATTTATTTTCCTAGCCCTATTTAATAATTATATTAATACGATAATCTAATGTTGACAAATGTCGATTAGACGTGAAATTAAAACACAGACGACCCGAAAAAAAATGGCGGATGATTATTCACCAACCTAATAAAATAGCATAGTTTTTCTTTAAAAAAAACATCAACAATTGAATATTACTTCTTCTTCAATATAGCAAATTAATTTTGTGGTGACATAATTATAATTTATATAAATTAGCTTTGTAAGCACCACTTATTTATTGAAAAAATTCAATATGTTTCGAGGCCAATGGCTTCTTTGTCAGGATAACAAAAATAAAATTTGAAAATCGAAGTATAGATCAAAATATTAAAAAGTTATAATATGGAAAATGATAATATAAAGTACCTACTTAACATATTATGTTTTATTTATATGAATTTTAATTATGTAAATAAAACATAATACTTAACATATTAGGTTTTATTTACATATGAATTTTTCAATAAAGAAGTGGTGTTTACAAAGTTAATTTATATAAATTATAATTGAATATTAATTTAAAATTAAAACGAAAGGATAAATATGGTTTATAAATACTTACAAATTTTGAAATATCTCTAAGACCATTTAGTATTCAATGTTATCTTTATAAAACTGTATCTGAATAGGCGTACTCTGCATGCAAAAGAGACTGGTCTGGTGCAAGGCCATGTTTGCTGTTTGTAAAGCGCGATAGGAATACATTCTGTAAACAATCATTCTTTCTGAAACGCTCGTCTATCCTTTTTGTGCCAAGGTTCTGACTTCTTGGATACCATGATGGCTGACTGCTGCAATCCGCCTATCTCCGAGCCTGTGACGTCACAGTGTTTGATAGTGAAGATGATAGTAGAGCATCGAATATCCGTTGTAATTGGAGAACACGCGAGCCAGTAAACACTTTCTAATATTTATTTATTTTATCTATTTATTATTTTCAACGCCCTGGTGTGCTTTTACAGTGTATACACATGTAACATAAACAAGTTTTATAATAACAATAATAATATGTAATAATTTATGTATAAACGTCCGCCAATAATTAATAACCGCCAAGCTCTTGTTTAATAATATTTTGTGTAAGATGATAAAACTTAAGTAGTGTCTGTTTTTTTTTTTTAATTTTAAATACGCGCCATAAGTAAAACAAATCTTTTTAAAAGTTTTACTAATTTACTACTCTACAAGACATTGTGTTTTACATTTATTATTATTTTTAATTAAAGGTCTCTAAAATGGAATGTCAAGTAGACAAAAGTGAGCACTTTTGACACCTCCTGTTCAAATGACGAATTCTGCAAGTCAAGACCGGTTGGTTTTTGTCGCAGAGGTATCGAGAAACTTGTAGATCGTTGGCAATGAGTCGTAAATAATAAAGAAGAATACATTGTTGACTAATTTGTTGTAATTTTTTATTGTGTCCTCTTTATTTGGCAAAAACGGACTACAACGTCCTCCGACAACGAAAAAATGGAACCAAAGTAGGCATGTACTTCTATCAACACCTTAAACAATTGTCATATATGCAAATAATTATATTTAAAGAAAATTAATTTTTCTGCTTCCACAAAATTGTTTTTTTTTTTTATCAAAATTAACCATCGCAGAGCCCTCAGTATTTTTTAACCTAGGTCTCATTTAAATGCTAATAAAGAAGATTTGACTATCAATGTTTAAAACGTGAATTCGTATTCAACTTGGTTCATTTAATCTAAAAATAATAAGAAGCGATGCTGATTCTAATCTAATCTCCCGGCCTCATTAGGGCCGTAATTCGCACGCCGCCGCCGGGGACCAGGTAGGAAATTTGATATTCTTCTTCCTCTTCCACCGGCCGGCGTGTTGGCCGACTTTTGGTACCTTCCACATCCCGGCGGCCGGGCCGTGCGAATGTCACGGTTGTGTGAGGCTTAATGGTTTCCGACTCGGATAAAATAACATGCAACTTTTTGTGTTTTCTCGAGTCACGTGAAGGTCGATAATTTTGGTATTTAATTATTTGATTTTTATTATTTTTTATAGTGAACAAGGATTTCCTGGCTGAAGAATCTGATAGACACAATCAATCAAAAAATCTATGTTAACGATTTTCGAGCTGTTGCAAATAAAATCTTTACCTTAGAGCTAACATGTTTTAAGTCCAAAAACCGCATTTTACAAAAAATGCGTTATTATAGAATGTTAGTTAACTTAATAAAAACCACTACCAGATTTAAGGTTTCGAGACGTACTCGTCTCTTCGTTAGGACCAACACTATATTACTATATCCACAACGCTATACTACATATATTCATATATTCACAACACTATACTACTATACTATATAATGTTGTGAATATAGTAGTGTTGGTCGTGACGAAGAGACGGGCACGAAACGTCTCAAAACCGGTAGGCCTTAAATCTGGTAGTGGTTTTTAGTAAGTTAACTAACATTCTTTTATAATGTCTAACCACAAAGTTAATGCTTTAAATATTAATAATAAAAAATGCATTTTTAGGTTTTTTCAAAAAACTTTTTTATTTTTTATCCTCTACGTACTTGTAATATTTTCACATGCGACTCTTGTTGTGGTTTTCTTTGTTTTTTTTTAAATATCAGATATTTTTTATTTAAATGGACTTACATAGATTGTTCTGGCTTAAACTCAAAATTTTACTGATAATTTCATAAAAGTAAGATTGGGATATAGTGACTGCTCTAACAATAATGTGAAATAAATCAAATAAAATTATTAAAATCGTGCCGAAATTTGAACCATAATTTTTACTGCTGCAATTTTACCATTTTATTCTACTTGTAGTGAAGCGAATGAATTTTTAATATTCGATACAAGTAACGTTAATGATAATCAGCAGTTTTATAGAAAGAGTTAGAAATATTGAAAAAAATTCAAACTTCGAAGTCGCTTTTCTCCATAACTATTGATATTAGGAATCATTGCTTCAACATTTTCGACTCATGATTTAGGCAGGTGTCTACCTGTTAAATATTGTGGACTAGATCTGTTACACCTTGTATCGTCTTTCAAAGAATAAGATGACGTAAAATTTTCTATTACCGGAATATTTGAAAACTGAACAAGCTCTCTGTCTCACAGAGAGAAGCATATAAGTACCCAGGTGTGACATTTTTTTTTACATATAGGTATTGCGAAATGCCCTTAATTTTTATTTCATTGTTTGACATGCAGATTATCAGCAGGTCGTTAATGACCCTTGTGTGACACCAAAGTACAAAGTTAAATTGAAAATGAAATTAAAATTACAATTTAACAAATTATATAAAATACAAATCACAGTTATAAAACGCATGAGTTCCAAGCCAAAAAAAGCCTCAACAACCGTAGAGCTTGCACGAGAAGATGTATGAATGTAGCCGAAGCAAAAGTGATGCGCCAAGATAGAAGAATATGGTGTTCTATCCTCTCTGCTTACGAAACGGCGCGATGGTTAGTTAGTTAGGTTCCAAAGTCGAAGTCTGTCACGCGACCCGCAATAATCCACGGTGTGAGCGAGTTTGCAAATTTGTTTATGGTAAGCTTGGATTACTCGTTGAAACGAACACGACAACTTTGAACAAACCTAAAATTTTTAGTAGACTGGCGTACAGCGGCGTGCAGTCAATACATTTAAATAAATTGTACCTACTTAACCAGAACTTAACCTAATATAAGAACCTATTATTCATAATGTATAATTGTAGTCGGATAAATTTTTAATTAATTTTTTTTTCCAATATAAATGTTTACCTACAACTCATGCTTCTATGCGTCTTTGAATATATGATGAGGATTTCTTCCACAAATGTTTATTTGCAACATTTTCTTCTTTGAAAAGCTACTAAAGAGGCGTAGGCCTCGCATTAACGCCTCCGGGGCTGCTTTGTGGACCCCTAACGCCTGGGGGAAGGCGTAGATTGGGTATCCACGTTGTTTGCCTTATTCCAGGGACTGGCCATTCTACAAAGTGACTCGTGTAACCCCCGTTTCTGTATCAAATATGCACATCACCTGTGCCAGGTTTATGCTGCTCCATGGCGTTGCATCTTTTTACAATATTTAATTTATTAATAATTAATTTAAAATGTCTAAACGCAAAGTTATTGTTTCGATAATTTATTCATGTTGTCGCTCAAATTACAATAAATTAATTCTGATTTCTATGTCAATATTTCAATAGGTATACGTATGTATATTCTGAATCCTACTAAGACTATTTGATTAGTAAGAATATTAATATTTAAGTACTAAACATTGTACTACACATACCCGTTAAGCTATTTTGTCGAAAAGGGCAGTCTCTCTCGTCGTCAGATGTTATACATACTTAACTAACCTGAATACAGTGGGATACTTGGTTTTTTTATCGTTAATATACCGGGTGTAACAGAGCTAGTCCACAATACTTTACAGGTGGATTCCTGCCTTGATTATGAGTCGAAAATGTTCAAGCAACTATGACCTAATATCAATACTTAAGGAGATATACGACATCAAGTTTGCATTTTTTTCTCAATATTTCTGACTTATTTTCTGCAAAACGTTGGACTATCATTACAGTAACTTATATCTAATATGAAAAATTCATTCCCTTTCATTCTGTATGTAATATGGACAGTAGGATTGAAGTGTTAAGTAATGTGATGTTATTCATTATTGTTCTATCATTTTTTTTCAATTTTTGCGTTGTTCATTACTTACTTTATCATTTTTAAGGTACTGAATGATTTGTTTGAATTATGTGATCAGAAATTCCGGAAAGTTATTTTTTTAGGCAACGGCGAAGTTCTTTTACTCTCGTAATTAGTATTCTGTGGTATCCTATGCACTGTAAGGATTTGCTCAATGTATGGAAACTTACTGGAAATGTACTTAACTTGCTTATTAGGGATAGACAGAGAAGATAGAATTTGGCCTCTTCCATTTTCAATCATTTTCACATGCTGAAGCTTTTAACTGGGCCATTCTCTTATGTACGGATAGTTGTGATGGGGAGGAGTGAAAGAGAATTATTAGATATTTTTTAAAAATCTTTATATTGACACATAACGTTATCAGCCACGTTAAATAGATTTGTCGATAAATATAATTTCAAATTTTTAAAGTTTTAGGAAAATTATCGTGTGAATATCGTACGAAGGATCTATTTCGTTAGTATAATATTTACTTGGGTGTGCATACAGCTTTCTTAACCTTAAATAATATGTGTTCTGTGAAAATATACCAGGCATCTATCACTCATCGCCTTTCACTACTTTATTTTAATCCCTGTACTCTTAGACCGGACACGGTTGCAAACCTTTTTTGTAATGTATCAAAGTCCATTAATATTTTAATTGATAATATATTTTTTAAATATATAAATAATATTAGAAAAAAGCACGGCTTTATTTAGGATGACGTAATATTCATTTCAATGATTTATTTAAAAAAATAGCAAATCGGTTACCACAAAACATTTCAAAATCGATGGTAGATTTATTTTAAAATTTGTCAAGCTTTCATGAAATACGTCTTCAAGTTCATGGACTAATCTATAAGCCCGAAAAATGGTAATTTAAGAGTATAAAATATATTTTTAACGCTTTGACGCGTGAACCTTCGGCGTACTTTACATTAATTAAAAACAAATTACCCTCTTATTTGATATATTCCTCTTATTAATGCCATGACATTTATCCCCATATATTCGTATTCGTCTATATTATGTTATCATATGTACAGGTGTCACACAGCTAATAGCAAAAATTTTGGTGGAGTCTTTGTTAAATTTTGAATAGAAAATATTCTTTACACTTTGAGTGAAATATCAACAGTAGAGGATATAAGTGACATTGCAGTTTTGACCTGTTTTGAAAATTGTTGAAGTTTCGTAAAAGTAACTTACATCGAATATTAAACATTCATTCGCTTTTATTATGATTAGAAATTTGAACCAGATTTTTTTGCTAAGCTTTAATCATTTTATTTAACTAGTATCAAGGAAAATAAATCTGTGATTACTTTAATGATAGTCTAAACAATATTTTCATTATATATTATTTAAAATTGTATAAAGAAGACTCCCCGAAGTTTTTGCTACTAGCTATGAGACTTCCTGTATATAAACAATATTATTTTATAAAAATTAACTAACCGGAATCCAGCAATGCAAAGTTTCATATTTAGGCATTTACAATCACTCTTTATAGATGAAATCATAAATTTCAGATTTTATTAACAATTACTTCTAAAACATAATTAATGAAGACACGCAAAAGAAAATTTATCTAGACCTTCATCTTTGTTGAATAAAAATGTACAAGAAAACATATTTATTTATTTGCATCATGTTGTCAGTATGATAGCGTGTTTTAAGACAGAAAAAAACTATTAACATTGAAAAAACGAGCGATTAATTATTTTTAATGGCTGTAGAGGTATTTGCCGATAAAACAGTATAAATTATCATACAAATTTGTTTTTAAATATAAATTTTGTGGTTATACATGAACACTGAGATACTATAAGAATTTATGGATTAATTTTATATTGCCCTGACGAAAAATCGGACACCTCGAAACGAAAACATTTCGATATAAAAACGTTTTATTTTCTCCATTTATCTTTTATTTAATTGTGGTATTTTACCGCCATGTGACAGTTTGTTGATGCGCTATGCAAAGCAGGCGCATTCAAACTGTTCGGTTGTCGCTGATTGGACCGGCCGCTGCGAGGTTACGGCCCGTGTTTCGGTAAAATGGCTTTTTTATTTTATAAACATTTTATTTTATAAGCATTATTTTATAAACATTATTTTATAAACAATTTATTATTATGAAATTCCTTTCGGCAGCAAAATAGTTGATTTTGTCTGTGCATATGTTTTAACTCGTTGCGTCTGCGGTTTGTTGTCTGCCGGAAAAACTTTGGATCGATTTTTAACCCTTTTCCCGTGATCCAATCGAGCTGAAACTTCGCAGGCAGACTCGTGGCGACGATCAAAATGATATAACAAATTTTCGTTTAATTTTTTAAAATAATTATAGTATAATTTTGGATTTTTCGAAATTTTAATGATTTTTTCAAATTGGAATCAATACAAATGAGTAATGACCCCAACGCGTGCAGTAGGCACGAAACGTGATTCAATTTATTTTTTTATTTTTTTCTTAATACAATATTAACGGTGTTAAGAATTTGTAAATTGAATTAATTAGAAATTAAGAGCTTTAGAAGAAATGAAGAATTTCACTCCAAAGCTGATATTAATGAAAATTAAAAAGTGTGGAAATTTTTACGATGTTTTTGAATAGAGGTCTCTTTTAACCAAGTGGCCGGTAGACCAGTTTAAGAACTTAACCAAATTAACCCCTCGATTCTCAAAGATAATAAAATTGTTTCATTATACTAACACATAATAATAGACGGGACTTGCTTATTTATGTTCGCCTTATGTTTTATACGAGACATGTCAAGAATTCTGATGTATATATTTATATCATTTTATCAAATATATTAACTATGTCCCTATGTGTACTTACTGTCGAATCTGCAAAAATACGATTTTCGTTTTACACGTAGGTACACGGTACAAGCGCCGTCTGCGCGCGCAACATAAAACAGTTTGAGACAAAGCCGTTCTTATCACCAAAATGTACAAAGGTACAAAATCACACACGGAAGCTGCTTTGATTGTTGCTTCAATAATCACACAGTTAATTAAAATATTATTTTTGAATTTCGGTATCTTATAATAATTATCCGTATTTGAGAAAAGTATCTGATATTCGTATTTTCACAAAATCCTGGCTGTCCGAGGCAAATGAAACACTTGAAATTAATTAACGTTTTATTTATTCACCAAAATTACTGTACACGAATTTAATTGGAGCAACATTCTTTAAGTCACACTAATTATCACTAAAATATTCCACACAGGTTTTTCTTTAATTCGCTACACTTTTGTCTATCGCAAGGTCGTTTCGCTCAGGTTCGCACTAGAAAACTGAGCACGTAAGTGCGCTTGTCTCTGGTCAATTCGCCTTTCTATGGTCGCGCGTCGGACCGCCGTTCTCTTATCGCTTGTCAAAATAATTCTAATACCAAGTGCGCGGTAGTCAGTCGATCTCTTTGGTCTATTGGGTTATTCTAAAGCTTTGTGGTAATTTCCAATTTACTTTAAAAAGTGCGCTGTATATTTCTCGATTACATGTAATTCTTTCTGCTATTACCATCTTTAGACAGTACAGAAAAAAAGAAATGGAAGAAAATAAACAAAGATCGTATAATTGTTTTGTGTTTTCACAGTTTTCTTTCTTGATTCGATATTTTTGACTTTAGCAGTCATTTGCGTACATAGAAGCGCTCTAGAAAGCGGATTTTTAGGATTTTTTATGGCGGCACATTCATTGCAAATGTATATTTTGGCACATTTAATACTTTGGAATTTTTATTTTTAAATAATAATTAAGGTGTTTTTATTTAAAAAAACAAACTTTTATTAAGTGAGTAAAGAAAGCCCCAAAATACGGGAATAAATAGAATATACTCTTTAAAGTCATCTCTTTATATAAATAAAAAGCGTTTTAAAATCAACAAAAAACGTAAAAATTTCTTGCAAATTTAAAACATTATAACTTTATTAAAAATGAATATTTATTAATTTCCTTAGTACGGATTCTAGATAATGAAGTATACTTTATACGTATAAAAAAAATATTATGCGTACATATAAATATTCACTAAATTTTGCGCCGCCTAGGACACTAAAAACGATTTTTTTGGCCGCGGCCTGTCGATTAATGCTTACATTTTCTTAATTATTGTAAATAATGGTCAGTTTATTTTACTTTTATACAGGGTTATTTGGAAAACATTAATAAACTCGCAGGACTATATCTCTGCCTTGATAATGAGTCGAAAATGTTCAAGCTATTATGACCTAATATCAATAGTTATGGAGATATGCAACATCAAATTTTACATTTTTTTTTCAATATTTCTGACTTATTTTTTGTAAAACGTTGGACTATGAATATGAAAATGCAATTGCAGTGAATGTCCAGCCTTGACGCCTTTTATATTTTTTGGAACAGTCGTAGTATTCGGGTGCGAATTAAATCATCGGGCCCGCATTCCACGCGTGCTCAATCCCCCTAGTCTCAGTTAATCTACACAGTTTGACCATAAACTCTAGGCCGGGTGATCGATATCACATGGCCCCTCGGAGCTTGCAGCCATGCCTATTTATAGAGCCGACACAGCGCGGACCTGCCTAGAGTTCAACGCGTACTCCTTCGCTTTAAATCAGCGATGCGTCCTCTTGCCCAGCCACTCATGCATGACGCCATCCAAATGCTGCCGAATGACGTAAAATCAACCGTTAACACGTCGGTCAATTAAAAGAACAAAAAATGTACGGAGAAGAAGAAGAAGAAAGCATAAACCTTTCGCGGTCGTTCTGGGATCTTCTGGCCTATACTTCGGATCCCATTGCAGGGTCGATTATCAAGGCTGATGTGTGATACTCGCTCCTCGTATTCAATATTGCTCCACTATTTTGTACTTGAGTAACGAAAGATACATAAAAAATGTAGTTTCAACCGAACAGAGCGATAATAATCATTCTTAGGAGAAATATTATATACTCTAAAATTTAAATGATGTTAACAGGCTCATCGTAAAGCTAAACATAATGGTTTTTATATATAAATGAAAGAATGCCCAAACATTTCAAAAATTAAATTATATGTAACATAAATGTATTGACATGATACAAGAAACTAAATTAAAATTACAAAAAATACACAAAAGTGTTTGTATAATAAAGGACAAAAGGAATATAATCTACCAGAGAATGTAAAAAAAACAGAGAAATATAAACATGCTCAAGAAAGGATGCAGAAGTGACATCAGAGAATAAGAAATAGAACTATTATGGGTATATCATTGAATGTTTAATGTTAGTCGAAGATAAATTTTATTATTAACTAAATAAAAAATCACCTACCATTTTGTATTTCTTGCGTTGGAACATATCTGGGTAGAATTTATTATGAAAAATGCGCCAGCAAATAGAAAATAAATAACAATATCAGCTCCCGGAGCATATGCAATTTTTATATCACTATTCTCAAACAACTTGATGTCGCCACTAATAAGAAATGCTATTGCTTAAATATCGCTCCGAAAAACGCCATATAAGCTTTTAAATGGTAGGTCTTGACTTCATGGTGTGAAAATATTCCGTTGCATGACGCACGCACATTTCGTTGCATCCTAAAATTTCACTCTAAATGCGTTTAGAGAAGAAAAACTTGTAAGAAATCCTACGCAGGGACGGGTTCCCTCAGGTTACCTTATACCAGCAGCTTCTGCATTGCATCTGTATCTTATGACACGTCTCAAGTATTTTCATATGCGCATTTGTGTTATGGAAGCTGAATCGTTAGTCGACATTTATTTCATGTAAAATGGAGCTGCACACGTCGTCAGCACCATATCTCTAATGCGTCTATCTTCCTGCACTCTTGTCGTCTCAGCATCCATATCTCAGACCCGTATAGAAAGATTCAATCATTGACATCCCTCACCTTAAGGCGATCGTCCAGCAGAGTGAGCAAATTTCACAATTTTTTCTCATATCTTCTCTTGCGTTTTTTATCACATTTTTGTATGGAAATATCTCATTTTAAAATTTTTTCATCAGGTTACGTATATTTTAAATACGGATATCTTATTAAAATAACACAAATTAAATTATATAATTGATTAATAAATTACCAAACCTTCGATGTTTTAATAATCAAGAAAATTGCTCCACTTTGTGGGCTTTTTATGACTGAATGGCCTCGTGAGGTGTCTTTTTTATTCAATAATATTATAAATTAAACGATTACCTTAAATTTATTAAAATTATTGCAAAATCTGTTAGGATTGAAAAAACTACCAAAAAATAAAAATAATTAAAAAAACAGTATTTTTTAAACCATAAATTGCAAGTAAACAAACTAACAGATTTTTCTATAATTGTAATAAATTTAAGATAATCGTTTACTTTGTACTATTATTGAATAAAAAAGATATGTCAACACGCCGTTCAGTCATAAAAGGCCCACAAAATGGAGCAATTTTCTTCATTTTTAAAACATCGAAGGTTTGGTAATTTATTAATCAATTATTTAATTTAGTTTCTGCATTTTAACAAGATATCCTCATTTAAAATATATGTAACCCGATGAATAAATTTTAAAATGAGATATTTACCTACAAAAATGTGATTAAAAAAAAATACAAGAGAAGATATGAGAAAAAATGGTGAAATTGTCTCACTCTGCTGGACGATCGCCTTGATGGATTTGGTGACATTTTCGAATGTATTATCCGAAGAATTTATACATATTTCCTTTTTCTACAATTCACCCAGCTTCTCTCAATTAGTTTTAAGTGCCCCTGAACGCTGGACCACGATGCACCCGTTTCATCTGAAATTTCCTCAACTCGTAGAGATGGATAAGCTTCCACCACTATTCTTAGCACATCATTATCGAACTCGACTGCGCGTCCCGGCGCGGTCTGTCTTGAATATTAAAATTCTCGTTTCGAAATCTCTCGAACCATCTCTGACACATCCGAACGTCTACACAATCTTCTCCATACACTGAGCAAATGTTTTTTACACTGGATTGCGTCGTAACGCCTTTTCGTTCAATTCGTGTCATCGAAACATTGTGCCGAAAAAGACTTTTGTCATCCGCTATTTTAATTTTTTTCTTGCTTTACACCGCTCTTTATTGTCCGATACCACGATTAATACTGGATACTAGATTTATAAAATAAAAACTATTTAAAGCGATTAACTTACTAAACGCACTGTGCGTGACTACAAAAATTCTACGAAAATTGGGCAGAAAGCCTAATCTTGCGGGGAAATGCCGTTAGTTACAATAATCAAACGATTTGACATCGAGTTAATAATAATAATAATAACATGAAATTACATTCCACATTCCTTTTACTGGATAGATACATAGATTGCACCGCCTAGGTAATCAATAAAACTCTATTGACATATTTAATGGTCCTACAATCTACATGTATAAAAAACATCTACTTATCTTCTGTTTTATAGTTTTCCTACATTCTTAATCTTTTATTTGTGTTTATCTTATTGGTATTCTTTCATTTTTATCATTTTCTTCTTATGTACTTACTCATTGTATCTATATTGATATTTAAAAAAAAAATTCAATATTATAAAAGTCCATTTAAGGGCATATATTATCAATAAATTAAATTAAATATAATACAAAATTAAAAAAAAAAACAAATATAAATACAATTAACTTTGACAGTAACAATGATTGATTTTTCAATGATTAATAATGACGTCACTGCATGTGAGAAACAAGTGTACCAACACAATAGCAAAACAATTATTGTAACTATTGGATTTGTAAAATAATGTTCTTTACATAGAAGAGATTTAATATACGTGTTCAACATTTATTACTATAAGATCCACCGCGAAAATTATATCATGTAGATAGATTTAAATGAATTAATTAATTGGATTTCTTCTTCGTTGTTAATTTTCGGAAGCTCTCCAGATTGATCGTCCATCCGATGGTTCTGCTGAATAGCGTACACGGCGCACGCACCCGGCCGCCGCACGTCGCCGCTGAAGATACAAAGTGCATCCATGTAACGTGAACCTCGATCGTACAGGGGAGACACGCCTGCCTTGAGCACATGCGTTTTATTTCATTTTATTGTCGGTTGTTTACTTCAATCTCGACAAAATGCACCGTCAAAACGAGTCGCTAATCTGGGATAAATAATAATATTGTGACGGCAGCATTTCAGTATCGAGGTTGCGAAAATTAAATGGCTGGATTCACCGAAAATGCAAAACACATCAGGATTTATTACCAGGAAGTTTACAACATATTGAACCCAATGACATTAAGACAACTAATTGCACGAAATATCGTAGAAATGTTTATTTCATTTATTTCGCTTAAAGATTATATATAGTAGGTAAACTTAATAATAATAAGTACGTAACTTCCTGGAATTCACAACTAAAAAACGAAATTACAAGGCTGAAGAAAGACTCGAACGCGTGGACGGCAACGCGGTAACCAACCGACATAGCCACCATCGCTTCTCCATGCCCCGTCAAAAATATGCTATATAAATCGTAACTGCTTAGCTAAGACGCGAACCATTAATTAACGCCTATGTTAGACAGGCTTTTTATTTTATTATGTATAAATAAATAAATATAATAATTAAATTATGTTCAGTAATTTTTCATGGATGTACGGCTATAATTATATATATAATTTTATAAATAAATAGTGTATAACAGAGCTATTTAACAATACTTTACAGGTAGATAGATATATGCCTTAATTATGATTTGAAAATCTTGCAACATCAGTGTCCAACAGTTATGGAGATAAGCCACTTTTTTCAATATTCTTGATTTCTCTATAAAACGTTGGACAATATTTAATGTAACTGATATCAAATATTATAAATTCATTCGCTTTAATAAAAGTCTTGCGGCATGTTATTCTGTTTAAAAATTTTCGTCTTATTTTCTCAATACACGTATAATTTAAGGGTGTTTTAAATCGCTTAAAATTTTTAAACTTTAACTGAAAATTGTAAGTACCTTTTTGTAAGGTATTCGTCTTCCGATTAGGTACTTGATTCTTCTGTACTCGAGTCATGCTTAACGTTCAAGTGCCCGAACACAATGGTGAATTAAACATTGAGGCAATCCAACATTACTGTGCCCTGCAGTAGCAACCTTTGTGACCGCGCAGACGTAAATCCGTCGAAGTTTTGGGAGTCTGTCTTTGTTAGCTCTTCTCGACAGTGACGTGGTAACATTAGAGAAAAATGCAGTGAACAACCGAAGATAAATAAAAGTGGATGCAACTTTTACTCAAAGACATTTCAGTTACTGATTATTAAAAATGTACAACATTTCTAATTATTGTAGATTAAGGGGGGGGGGTAAGGTTAATTCGTACAAAAAAGGCATGTTTTTGTGATTTTTTTGTGACGACACAGTTAAAATATCTTTATTAAAACCAATGGTACATTAAAGTATGATATTTGAAGATTATTGTGTAAAATTTTCAAAACGAAATATTAAAAAATATGGCAATGGCAGCAATTATTCGGACGTGTCTCGGAAAAAAAGTAGAATTGCGGTGTCCATCATAACTTGGTGCTAGATCATCTGAAATCAAAAAATCAAAGTTCATTCGTTAGATAATAGATTTTCCCAGGTAACGCTGGGAGGGTTTTTTGAATTTTCAATTTTTTGGAACACTTTGAAGGGAAAAACGCGATTTTTTGCGAAAAATATCGACTAATTTGTTATTAAAAAATAAAAATTAATAACAAATTTGAAAAAAAAGTCTCCAGCGTTACCTCGTAAATTATGTACAGAAATAGTGTTCAAAATTTCAAAAGGATCGGTGCAGTAGTTTTGAAATTATGATGGACACCGACTTTGAAAACGTGAGATGTGGGGAAAACGATTTAAAGTTTTGCACACTGTAAAATTCAACACTTATTTTATACTTACACATAATCGTCGATGCCATGTTCACACGGCAAAGAGCTTTCATCATCAGCATCTGTTTGTCCTTGTCTACGCGAAACTCTTCTAATACAATAAATAGCACGTCCGGTAGTCCTTAGCTGCCCGAACAGATATAGAAAATCAGTCTGAGTATCGCTCAAATGTTCATAATTTCGTCAATTTTGTTCCGATTGACTTGAAATTTTGACACAATATTCTTACAATGTTATACATTCATTTAAAAAATTAAAAATAAAATGCAAAAAAAAAAGTTAAAAACCTTACCCCCCCCTTAATAGAATTGTCTAAAATCAAACAGATAGCAGTTAATAACGGGTATGAAGCTAGCTTAGTAGATAATATTTTAAATAGAAAAATGCAACAATTAGCCCGTAATAAATTGTTGTTCCTTAGTAGTGATGTAGTTAAGCACCAAGATTTTCAATGGCGTCGTATTTTATTTATTAATTCTACTTTTTCCACTTCCAGCGTCAAAAATCTCCCACCAGACATCAGACCCGCGTTTTAAACTAATAATAATACAGGTAAATTTTCAGTCAATCGTAAAAATAAGGGTGATAAATTTGGCCATTCTGGTGTATATTCACTTAAATGCAAAGATTGTCCCGCGTTTTATATAGGAAAGACATCGCGTAATGTAAAAATTAGAGTAAAAGAGCACTAGCGTGGTTTAAAAATTAGTGGGTTCTCAGAATTTGTAAACCATTTAATTGAAGAAGACCGCACGTTCAATAATAGTTCTGGAGTTAGTATTATTCATAAAAACGGAATAGGTAGTAGACTAGATAATTTGGGGCCTTATAGATAAGAAAAGCCATTAATATGAATCGTAAAATCGTTAATAATCAATTAAACTTATCTTTTAGTCCACTTTTAAATATGTTCCCTTTTAATAGTAATATTCCCTGCGCACTCCCACTATTGGCACTCCGTCCTTTTCACACTGATGTATGACTAGTGAATATATAAGCACATAATTTTTGAATGTTTAGTCAGTTAAAATTCTCCCCGAAGAAGCTTCGGTCGTAGCGAAACCTGGTCGGAATTGACAATAAATATAAGGGGTGTTTAACCAAGTTATTTTTATTGATTTAATTACATTTCAAATAGACATTTTTTAAAAAATTTATTTGGTAAATGTACAAACTTAAGAGTGTATTCAATATAATATAATTAATACACATTTATATTACACGCTTACCCACTTTTAAATGAGAATTTATTCTCGTGTTTAAAAGTGGGGGCATTGTCATATATTTATATGTCTATTATTAATGAAATCGTTAGTGCAAGACATTAGATTAAATAAGTAAGATATAGACAAAGAAACATTAGATTAAGTTATAAAAATTAAGACATTAAATTAAGTAAGTAAGACATATAAATTTATTTAAGCCGAACTTTGTTTTGAAACTTGTATTATAACTTATTCCGTGTAAATATTTTTAGCACAGTTACCATATACTTTTAAAATGTTTAACGTAAGGTTCAAGTTAACTTTTTTTAATCTTTTTTTAGTGAAGAATGTGCGCGTTTCTTGCTTTTAATACTTGATTATATCATACTTCTAACTACTCAATTACGACGGCACCGTGTATAAATTCCTACAAGTTCATAGCTAATGTCCTTTTGATTGACTTATAAATGCTGTATGACAAATTGGACCGCTATTGACTTAAATGAAGTTATCGGTCAGTTATCTGTGATAATTAACAACCCTAATAATGATACAATAATTACAGACATTTGACTTGATTCTAGACACGAACAAATTTTTCATGCCACTGCTCTTTGTGGTTATTTGGTCTGGTTCTATGGCGTCAACTGTTTGCCTATCGTGGGCTTCGTTATTGTACATTTCCAGAGATCTCTAATATCTTCAGGATGTCTGGCAACATACCCAAAGTTTGCAAGAATTTTTTCTGTGTTGTAGGCTCTTTGGACTTGTTGAAGTACCTACGGAGTTTCTGAAGAAAAAACATTTGTTTGTCTTTCAGTCTGGTTTATCAAAAAAACTCTCAATAGACACCGAACTTTTCTTGACGGTATCGAACGCCTTCTCAGGGTCCATCTTTCAACTCCATATCAAGGAATTATTAATATAAAAAATATATAAACAATTTTGCGTCATACGGAACACGTGTCACATCAATATTTTACTATTTTCGAATTAAGCTTAAGAGGCGTGTGCTATAAAAAAAGGCTAAATATACTGTATGGTGCCCAAAGTGACGCTACAACTTCTCACAATAATAAAACTATAACTCATCGGAATTATATGTTTCACATCCTTGTGACCAGAGAAAGATTCCCACCTGACCGGGAGAATCTTCTATTGAACACCAGTGTGACGTCGCGTGTATGATGTTGGAAAGTGTTTCGTCATAATCGTAGAACAACGACGCATGTGATTTTTCTCAAGTTTTACATAAAGACACTTTATGTCATAGCTCGATAACTACAAAAGATTTTCCTTTGAAACTTGGTTAGTTAATTAAAGTTGATACCTTTCAAACCAACGACGTTTTTACACATGCTGCATTATTCTACGATCGCACATCAGAACCGTTATACCGACTTTGTATAACGACGATTAAGTCAATGAAAAAAAAACCACTTTTTATATATACCATTAGATGGCTTATTTTTTTAACTTTTTAATGATCCAATAAAATGAATATGGAATTTTTGCACATCCGTCATTGTTCTACGATCATTACGATTTATGTGGCAAAGCTAGTAAAACAAGGCAGAACAATACACGATAGTTAGATAATTCTCACTGTTGTTGGGTACTGAGATTTATTGAATAATCCTTACATGTGAAATGGTAAACAGAAATTTAATTTAATCTCATTACCGATAAATCGGCCTTTATTAGACAAAAGACATGTAATTGCTTGATACATACACACGTAATACATATAATTACAGGATAATACAGGATAATTGCGTACTGGAATGTTGGTAAATACGACGTGCGGGAGACAGCTCGGCCGCACGGTCCTTTTCTTCTAGTTCCTTCTTATGGCTAAAATATATGGTAGCTCTCAATCAACATAAATTTGACCCTAGTTTATCCAAAAATGATCTTTGAATAATTATTTTTACCGTGCAACTTCCGCAAATTATCACGAACCCTCCATGGATGGCTGTTCAGTCCAACCACGGCCGTACCCATTTGTAACGGAGGCTTATTTACATGCACTTTGTAACGATTACAATCTATTTCGTACGAGTGCTATAGCGCATTTAAAATTAATTAATTAATGCTTCGCGGCCAATATTAACTGCCGTGTGGCCACGGCCCACCACACGTGACTGCCGAGCACTTTCCAAAATTACAGCAGTAAAAAGCGGTTTATGTCTCGGCTAAAATGTACACCATCGTGGATTTTGGCGGCGGTTGCCTTCATTACTTGAGGATTTTATTAGTTTAGCTTTTTAATACTTTTTGTTACTACTAATGCACGTCCACTAGTAAAAAGAAGTTCATATTTGTGAAGTTGTAATTTTTCAGAACAAAGTTCTGTGAAATTTTAAATCAAATTAGTTAATCAATTAGAAAGACATACAGAAAAATCTAATTCACGAAAAAATATTAGGTTACTACTAGGATTCGAACCCAGGTCACCTCCTTTCCGGGGCCGGTGCTCTGACCACTAAGCTATAGCAGCCCTCTATGTTTCCGTGAATATATCGAAAATAAAAATTAATCATTCAATAAAAATAAGAACTACTACTACTAGAAAATAAGAATACATATAAGGTCGATAGCTTAGTGGTCAGAGCACGGGCCCCGGAAAGGAGGTGACCTGGGTTCGAATCCCAGTAGTAACCTAATATTTTTTCGTGAATTAGATTTATCTGTATGTCTTTCTAATTGATTAATTAATTTGATTTAAAAAGAAGTTGCTGAAAATGTTGCCTTTGTTGCCTGTAGTGACGACATTTAAAGGTTCTATTTGCATTTGTACATTCCTACCTCCACATTTGACCTCTGTAACCCAGTAACCTATGAAACAGATCACGTCGTGATATAAGATGACGCCCTTTGTGCGGTTATAATACAATTCCACCAATGCCGGTATTTTATTGATGAAAGAGACAGATCCTATTTTTTATCCCTTTCATACAATCTTTGGATATTAATATTTTCTGATTTTTTATGTAGTAGGTACCTACATTGCTGATCTTTTTATTTATTAGAAATTTAATAGAATTAGATGAAGAAATAGAAACGTAAGGATATAACAATAAACATTGAACGAGTCTTTCTCAAGTTGTCTAAATAAGCTTGTGTTTTGTTTTCTTATATTGTCCTCCCTGACTATCGGGAGACGCGGTTTTTGTTACCGGGTATGTTGGTAAGCCTGTTATACTACAATAAATGAGATTTTTACTTAGATCAAACTGCATTTTTTATTTAATAGCATAATAAATATTAAATATATTCATATATTAGTTTGAAAATTTATTTATTCATATTCGTTACGATTGTGCACTTCTTAGTATGTTGATTACTTCCTTTTTAAATATTTCAATGTTTGATTGTTTCGTCCGTTATGGTAAGGTTACATCGTTTTAGGTAACACTTGAGTCCAAGTGAAAATAATTTGTCTACACAATTAACAGCCTTAGATGTTGAGTATTTAAATTTTTTACTTGAATTATAAGTTCGTTATTTTAAGAACTGATGAAATATTAACTTACTTTTTAAAAAGTAACGTCATAGCCATTTTTTCAAGGTAAAAAGGAGGCATTGCAAGAAGGAGAGGAAAAAATCTTACATAAGGATACTTCTCATATAAGAAAACATTGCATAATAGAGCCTCTATTGAAATAAATAATGTGCTCAAGAATGATCTGTATAGATATATTATAGATGTCTCATAGAGAGGAAATTATTTTTTTATGGGAAAGTCATTCCCCTTAATTAAACACAGATGTCATTAATGAGATACCTATTTTTGATTGAAATTTTTAAAGAAATATTCTTTATATGTGTAATGAGATATTAATGATATAATTTTATCTCTATGAGACATCTATTATAATATCTTGATTAATGATGTATGTCCCTGGGACAAAATTCAGTACTGTGTTCTGAAAAATTTGGACTAACTCAAAATATTCTGAATGATCTCTCTAATGTTATGTTTGGTTTCAACCCTATTAAATGTGAGTACGTCTCAATTGAGAAAATTTAAATATTTTATTAAATTTTGTATTTCATTTTGTTACAGGTAAGTCACCTTGGATGCATCGAAGAGCTGATGGTCTCCGCGTGGTCCGGAATCGTTGCTCGGCTCCTCGCTTCTGTCCGCCCAAGTGTGCATACGCCGGTAGTCGGTAAACACTCCAGACTAATCCCTTCTTCCAAGTATTATAACATTCATTTAACACGATACAACTCGTTTATTTTTGAAAATAAACTTCTTTATCGTCATCTGAATAAAATTATTTCGTGGAGGGTTCAAGGTCCCCCCTCTATCACCTTTTGGCGATAGTCTCAATCAATCAGTTTTTAGTCTGTTGGTACAGTGTGCATTCCATTCAAAATAAAATAGACGATGTTGTAATAAGCATGTCTTACGATAGATATTGAAAATATCATCTATTATTATATGTATTACTCTACACATATCGTGCCATATCACTGTTGTGGTGGTGCACATTTTTACATCTATTATAAGTACAATAATATCCATGAGTTTTCCATCGGCATCTTGAAATCAGATTTCTTATAGAACGTAGGTTTGAATCCACGGTTGTCAGATTTTGAAAATTTGGTTTTCACTGTGCATATTTAGTCAAGACATAGACAAGAAGTTGCCGAACAGAGGTCTGACGGCAAATCTGTATTATGAATTTTATTTGGCAATTAGATTCCCAAAAAAGCCATTGATTTCGCTTATCTCCATTAAAATTGATATTAGGACATTGATGTTAAAACATTTTCTACTCGTAATTTTAAATCTACCTGTAAAGTATTGCGAGCTAGCCCTTTTACACCTGTTTATTTATTTACCCAATTATATTAATATTTTAATAAATACATCACAATCTTCAAGCGAAATAAATGTGAGTATATTTTATAAACAATGAAGTGTTTTAACGTCATTGGATTTAAGGTAATGTTTTACATTTTCGAACAACCCAGCAGTCTTTTGAAAAAAATAATTTTCGAATTGCTCCGGTCTTCGTCTCCGTTGCACCCTGTATTTTGTCCCATATAACATTTTAAATTAATTGATGACTGCGCCACAACGCGTGTGCAAGTAACAGCTGTTTTGCCGCAAAGGGGATAATTGATTCCTTTGTCGCGTCAAAAAAACGGCAGCTATTTGCGCGAAGACCGCGCGTCATCTCGTTGCACAAATGCAACTTGAGTAAATATTGGCTCGCCGGCAGTTCACAGACATGCGCCGCTGACGCATCTGCTCTGTATGCACTTGTGCGACCAGAAGTGCAGCCTGCAATGCTAATGCGGCGCTGCGGGACGGGGAAGGGGTTCAGGTCTCAAGGGGGGAGGGCCGAAAATTGAAATTAATATTATTTTATTATGATTATTATTATTATTCATTTTCTATTTATAACTTTTTCATATTTTGATTATAAATACTTCGATTTTTAAATTTAATTTTGTTATTGTACATTTGTTATCCTGACTAAGAAGCCATTGGCTTTGAAACATGTTGATTTTTTTTCAATAAAAAAAGTGGTGTAAACAAAGTTTATTTCTATAAATTATAATTGAAATTAATATTCTTTTAACTGTGCTTGCGGCAATTAAAACTCATTCAACAATGAATGATTTTTTATTTTTATTTTAAGTTTCGACCCGAAAAAATGGTACAAGAAAAAGATGCGAAAAATGATGCAAGAAGTAAAGCAATTTATACCAAGGCTCTTTTTTCTCGTTTAAAATTAGTTATTAATTAATCTCGTAGAAAGTTATTTTTGCGCCTTGTCTTATTTTTTGACATTTAGATTACTGTCCAAAGGAACACATCGCTCATTGCGGAAATGAGGTTGCGAGCTGAAAATACGTTGCGTTAACCTAGAATAAGCCGTGGTGCGAATTTTACGACCGCAGACAAACCCAATTTTTTCGAATTAGTGAGTGACATGCTGCAGAATAAATACACTTTGTGTGGTCGAAAAGTTAAAATGTTTGAAATAGTTAAGAAAATATTGACAATCGATGAGGATAAGCTAAATCATATCCGAACAGTTATATAGCGCATGACTTCCAAGGTCAAAGATACCGGAAACCTGGATCCGCGACAATCTTTTCCACAATGTCTTGGGATTGTTAAATCCCTGTAAACAGATTCATTCATTGGAAGTATTTTAAAACTGCATCTTACCATTACCGCCTGCTCCTTCCCTCCACGCTGACCAATGAAGGATCACGGGTTCATCCCTAACCAATTTATGATTTGAAACGAAATTTTATCAGTAATTAGACTGTCCCAGTTTTTCTGAGCCCTCCCTGTTATATATTCGGAAGGGGGCGGTCAATTTGACATGACAAAAACAGGTTATCTAAGGGTGACTAACCCCGCCATCATAATATACTTGTATTAATAATACAAACACTTTCCTACTTGCGTTCACTACATTACGTATCCACAGTTGCAACATAATAGGGTAATTTCACATTTTACAGATATCTATGAAAATTTATGAAATAGATTCAGAAAAATAAATTATATTTTGTAACTCAGTACGGATGGCGTGGGATTCATAATTTTTATAATGAAAATTTTAAAAAATACGATTCCATTAAAAGGCGATATGATTGGTCGTGACGTTGTTTAGCGAGAATTATAGATAAACCACATGTGATCTACGGTGTTTGTCACTGTTTATTTTCTATGGTCACTGTTTGTCTTCGCTTTGTTTTTACTCGTGTTTGCACGGTTTTTATATAGATTTTGCCGCTTTTGTAATCTATTTTAATAATATAACTATCTAAGAACATATTTAAAATAATGGAGGACAGATTTTCATAAGGAAAATCCGAAAATTGATGCCTTAATGTTGGATTCATTTTTCAGTTTTCAGGAATGAATTTTTAAATTTGGGTACCATACAATATCTACAAAACTTTTTCCCTATATACGCGAAACCGCTTTTACGTGTTAAACGTCAAATTTACATAACTGATAAATGACGTCAATTGCGAAAATAAGATTTTGGCGGGAGTTTAAAATGGTGATTTTCAAAATCGTTTTTTAATGTTAATACGAGTATACATACCTAAAAAAATCTTTATCATAGATGTATTTTCTAAACCAAAGTTAAGATTTTTCCAAAAAAAAAGTGAAATTACCCCACTGTGTGTCTTTAAGATAATTATTAAATTAATTCAAATTATTTTCGAAAAGCGTAGCCCATCTCTAAAAGGAGATAAAAAAATGTTATTTCTTTGAATTTTTTTGGGGCCTTCGCCGGAAGGCTTTTTTCATCTGGATAAGCCCGGATAGTCTACTGTGTTTATCTCACGGCCTACAATATCTATAGTATCTTATTTAGATTGCGTATCTACCGTTCTCTTATCATCCTCGAATCTCGATCCGGTGATGAAATAATCGGTCGATTTGTGCAACAATTAGCCGTGGCTTATTAAACGTTTAATTTACACACACACTCACACGCGAGCCTTGTCGCGTCACTTGACGCACACTCGTGCGTGTCGTGTGCGTGATCGATTTATAACTCGTTTCGCGTGCATATGATTGGTGCCGTTGTATACTATGTACCTAGTGGTTGAGAACATAATTATTAATAATTTACTGATAAAATAGTTTTTATATTTATTTGATTATAGAATTACTGTTTTCTTGAGTTAGAGATTGTTTTAATCGAATTTCTTCCGTTTGTACGTAACTTACATTTATTCTTTCTTTTATTCCACTTACTCTTATAATGATATTATCTTTTCTTTTAAAGACAAGCATCTCCGAGACTTGTATAAATATTAATATACCACTTAAGAAAATGTGTAGGCATAGTAAGTGGTAATTATTTTATAAAAAAGTATGATATGCTGACATAGCTCGCTTTGCAGCCCTCAGCTTACTTACTTACCATCACGCCGTTGTTTCACCGTGGGGGGTAGGCAGATAGGATAGAGCGCCACACTCTTCTGAACTTACATACTACTCTCACCTCATCCACATTCATACATCTTCGCATGCAAGCTCGCCGGTTGTTGAGGCTTCTAACGGGACCATCTTCCAGCATCTGGTTAATCTAGTCATGCCACGTCTTTCGCGGTCACCCTCTCTTTCTGGCGTCCTCATTCATTCGCTCAACATGCCCAAACCATCTGACCGACCCTTTTTTAATTCTGTTAATTACGCTAAGATCAACTTTACATTCATTCCTAATATCTTCATTCTTTACTGTATCATAAATGGATTTTCCACACATACGTCTAAGGGACCTCATCTCCACTGCATTCAGTCTACTTTTGTTCCTCTTCTGCCAGCTCCAGGCTTCACGTCCATACATCAGTGCTGGTACCAGGATTAAGCCCTCAGCTTAGCCGTGGGAATATATATTTTTTTTTATTGTATTCGGCTTTGCAACACTATTACGGCGTAGTTTTGACATTGGGACGTTAGAGTCTTATGATGTTCAATTATTCTTTTTATGGTAAATTTTTTGCTCATTATTTCATACTTAATTTGCGAATCTCGTGATTAATTCGTGGCTTAGTGAATTGGTTCAAAATAGAATCTCTTAGATGGTTTTGTCTTATGGAACTAAAGAATTTCTATATAATAAATTAAGCGTTGTTTTATTTAGAGTGTGCTAGTGATGATTATCACAATAATTAATACACAACGTTTTATTCTACTTATTTGAGTTATATAAGCCTAAGCACTTTCGATGGGCACAACCATTATCTTCAAAGGTAATATTAGAATTTATTGTATGGCCGACAAATAGAAAGTAAATGACGATGGAGGGGGTAGTTATTTATTGACAACAGGAATTAATTTTTAAATACAATAATAATTATTTTAATAATGGGGATGACGCAGGTATTTGAATGTCTATTAGGTTATTTTATTTTTGATTGCTTAATTAATTTCTAGTATTTCTAGAGCATCCAGTTTACGACCCTTCGCCTCTAGATGTAGGACCCTAACATTATTTTGGTCAAACAAGTGATCATGTTCAATACAGTGGTCCGCCATCTCAGAGTATCCGGATAGTCCTCTGAATGCTCTTAGATGTTCTTTCATTCTTGTGCCTATATCTCTACCACATACTGATATACATATCATCACAATCATTGTATGCCACGCATCTCCACCCAATCCTGCTTATCTTTACAATTCTAATTAATTTTTATCTATTAATGTTTTAAATATTTTAAAATTAAAGAATTACAATAATTTTACGAGAATTACAGTACCTAATAGTTATAACTCCCTTATATTATGTTTCTAAAACATAAATATTGCGCTGTCCACGACTGTTGATCGATAATCGTTCAGAGAATTGTCACAGTACATTTAGTACATTTTTTTATGGCCACGTTCATAAAGAAGTTTATTGACCGCAAAAATATTTCTCAGCGTGCACACGACGTGCCGCACCTTTCATCGCTTTTACAACCCTTTAATGTCGTCACCCAAATGTCCCGGTAGAGAATAACGCAGTAAAACATATTATATTCCCATTTCACATTACGTGAATTTCCACATTAAAAACCTTCCATATTGTATCAAGTCCTAAAATGTATTGTATCATATTTGTGGGGTATAAAAGCAAAGACAGAAATATCCAAAAAAAAAATCGAATGCGATCATCGAGGATTACTAATTTAGAATGTATTGAATTCGAGATTTTACATTGAATTCAGCCTCTAAATTTAAAGAAACATTTTTCAAGGTATAGGTAGATACATTATGCGGAGCATTGGTTTGTATGTTCCCGATAATTACCTAAGACAGCGTCAGCATAGATTGTTTCACATTCCAATATAAACGACCAACCTGCCACGGTTATGCCTCTTGGGAGAGCTAGTGCTAAGCTGAACAATATTACTCTGGATATTGATCTGTTCCATGTCTCTGAGAGAGATTTTTTAATTTTTTTGGACAATGCTGCCTTTGTTTTTATTTTATTTTAATTCTTCATTTGTTCATTTATATACAAAGTGTCTCGTAGCCAGTAACAAAAACTTTACCTGACCTGGAAGTTAGGGAATCCATTATATATTTTTCTTTAATGATTTATAGTATTGATATTTTTTTAAGTATTCCATAAATTAGGCACACGAAATTCTTGGAATAATTGACTTATTTAAAAAAATACTACGAGCCTATAAATTTTAAAACAATATAAAAAGGTCAAATTAAATACTCTTAAAAAGTATAATGTCCTAGTAATAAGTTGCGCATTTTTACAAAAATATATTGTTACTCGAAGAGACTCGGATTTGAACAAATTAAATTATTTTTTTCAAGTTTATTGTCAAAAATATTTTTGTGACCCAATCCCCTCACCCAAATAAGGGGTTTATTTCATTTCTGTACGGTGATGTTAGATGATGTGGTACAAAACTATTTTTGTAAATAAAGTATTCGACTAAGTAAGTGTATTTTACATTTTTACAAAACTCTCTATTTTGGTTGATTGCTATGTCGTACTATGCTAGACCACATCATTTTCTTTTGATAATAAGATTTATTTTCAACCTTAAAACCGCCCAGCGGTTAACATTAACATTGACCGCTACACACTCTACATAGCAAAGGCTTGTTTTCCGCTTGTAAATATTAATAATCTTCGACGTCGAAATTGGCACTTGCATCGCTTCAGAAGGGCGTCCCCGCTGAGCTGAAAGCGAACGCAATTGACGATGACAAGTCATTAGCCCTGCGGAGCGGAAACTGCGTCCTGCTGACATGTCTGGATGCATTATGCAAGTGAGGCTAATGTGCATTTAGTCGGGAGTAAGGAAAAAAAACCAAACAACCTACGTGAATCTGTTCGACCTGAGCTAACAACGCTTCTTTAATGAATTAATCAAATTAAAGCAGGAAATTAAAAATCAATTTACCACTTTGTTTTTTTTTTTCCGTGTGCGGCTAGCACTGACTATAAGACAAACAAAAGTATACAGAGCTATACAGTCCACAATACTTTACAGAATTTAGATCCCTGCCTTAATTATGAATACAAAATGTTCAAACAAAGATGTCCATGGTTATGGAGATACACAACTTCAAATTTTGCATCAATATTTTAGAATATTTTTCAGTGAAACTTTTGACTATCATTAACGTTACTTATATGGAATAATGTTTAAAAATTTATTCCCTTGAATACGACTCAATTAAAATTATTAATATATTGCAGAAATTTAAATCAGATTTTTTCAAGGATTTTAATTTTATTTTAATTTTATTAAAGCGAATGAATTTTTATAATACGTCTTACAGAAAGCAAGTCTTATACTGAAAAAAATGGTGCGGGTATAAAATACAGTACCCACGTACCGAATTTCATTTTACCTATATAAAAAAAGTGAAAACGAAACAGTCAACACATAATTCTACCACCATAATAACACATCAATTTGATCACAATTATATTATAAAATCTACAAAATAAACAATAATAACACTCCCGGAGTATACGCAATTTTCATGACACCATTTTCAAACGACCTGATGTCGTCACTTAGGGCTTGTTCAGACACAGCGGGAACCGCGCGGTTTCAGAATCGCGTGGGATCCGCGCGGGTCTTATTTATGTAGATTTGTATGTAATCGTTCAGACGGTGCCCGCCACTCAACCGCTAGAAAATAGAATCGCGCGGCGCCCGCGCGCTCCTGTTACGACAGGAACACGCGTGAGCATGGATCGCTTGGACACTGAACTTTTTATTGATGAAGTGAAGAAAAGATCTGCAGTGTGGGATTTTCAATGTGAGGATTACTCAAATAAAATTGCCATGAGCCAAGCTTGGCAGGAGTTGGTGGAGATATTTGGAAATGGTGAACACACGTTGGAAAAAAAGAGTATTTTAGGTAAGTAGGTATTTTTATTCACCAAAAATGAACTAACAGAATGATATTATTGTGTCTTGCCATGGAACTCGGCCATCATTCACAAAGTAATGAGCGAAATTATCTCTGATTTTCAAAGATGGAGAACGGCACCGGAGCTGTCAAACTGTCATTTATTATTCGCGCGCGCAAATCGCTTATTAACCGCAACTATCTGAACACAAGACACAAATCGCGCGATTCCCGCGTGTCTGAACGAGACCTTATCATTGGTTACATATCACTCAGAAAACCGCCATCTTAGCTCTGATGAGTGAGTCGTGACTTCATGGTGTGAAAATAATCCGTTGCATGATTCGCGCGTATTTCTTTGAATATTAAAATTTCACTCTAACTGCGCCTAATTTAAAAAAAAAATAGAGATGCGAACGGAATATGTTTCATATCAATATTCTTACTATTTTCAAATTAAGCTAAAGGCTTGCGCTATGAAAATAGGACTAACTTGCCTGTCTGGAGTGCGATTCGAACCCGCGACCTTTGGATCACCAGGCGAGAGTCCTAACCACAAGACCAACAAGCTACTAATGAAGTATTAACTTCAAAAATAATGGCGCTTATCCTTTTAAATATTGTTAATATATTTTTTATTTAGTTGTAAAAATAACACACTGTTACATCTAGTAATTAAAACATCGCAAAATAAACATAAATATTCCAAAAATATATCAACATAAATAATCATAAATAGAAACACATTTTCACGTCTGGCACAAAGTAAATAAGTTTAAAAAAGAAAATAAACATGAAACAACATAACACGATCATACATCAAACTTACTTTTCACAAATTTTGCACTAAACCTACGAAAAGTAGTGAGACTTTTTACTTCTTTCACATTTATTGGCAGTTCATTGAACAATTTCATACCTTTATAGTACAAACTATTTTGTGTTCCTGCCAGTTTCGTTTGTGGAAGCCTAAAATCTCCCCTACTTCTCGTAGGATAAGTGTGGACCTCAAAATAGTATTTCATAATTTTATACATGTTTATTGGAACTTCTTCTTCTTTTGGTGTCATGTCAGGTCCCCCCAACGTTGACTATCACCGAGAGAAAACGTCCCTGTCCTGGGCAGCACGAAACAGCTCTCCAACACTTCTTATGCCCGTCCAGTCGCGTATATTGCGGAGCCAGGAAATTTGTCTCCTTCCAACACCTCTACGACCCTCTATCTTGCCCATAAGAATCAGGTGGAGCAATTCATATTTTTCTCCTCTGAGCACATGTCCCAAATACGATACCTTTCGGATTTTGATATTTGTCAGCAACTCTCTATTCACTCTAGCTCTTTGAAGAACTCTTGTGTTGCTGACCATGTCCGTCCAGGGTATCCGGAGCATTCTCCGATGTATCCACATTTCGAACGCCTCCAGCCGGTTCATGCTACTCACTTTGAGGGTCCACGATTCCACTCCGTACAGCAGGACTGACCATATATATTGGAACGAATCGGTTTTTTATTTTATCTATTAAGACTATGATATTTTGTATCATTTGTTGCTTAATCGTCATTACCTTTAGTTGCTTTACCATGTCACTAATTCTTTTATATTGACATCTTCGACTCATAATTTCGGCAGCGAACTATCTGTAAGTATTGCGGACTAGCTACGTTATACGGTGTTGAGATGGATACACGATAAAAGACGAAAAATAATACAATACCTAATCTACCTTCAGTATAAACGTTGATCAAAGATGAGGCCAAGTCTTGATTCTTTTTTTTTGATTTGGGACGGAATCTAATTCGCCAGTTGTATTGACTCCCGAATCTTTTATCCTGCAAAAATAGAATCAATTCGCCCCAATCACTTCCCATAGGAGATACACGGCCGCTTGTAGCAAATAGTGTAATTCTATTACGGCGCCCGTTAGTAATCTTCCCTAAGCCGGGCGGAATGAGTTTTGTTCCTCAAAACAAAGTCAATTCTCTCCCGATCGTTCGGGGCCCGGCTAATGCTTTTCTGGAAACTTCGTTCGGATTTTACTTTTTTATATTTTTTATTGTTTCGTTCGTCGGCCTAATCTTGTTTTTATTGTTTTCAGACTCTACCGAGTTCTCTAAAATGTCTTCGATGTAGAGATGGGTCGCTCGTGAAAGAACCGGTCTTTCTGAACTGCTCACCGTTCCGAACGAACGAACTGTATATTTTTGAGTTTGTTCAAATCTTTCAGAACGGTAGTACTGGATTTCACGTCACAGAGACATCATTAATCAATTAATGTATATTATGGATGTCTCGCAGAGACGAAACTGTATTTTTATTATTATTATGGGAAAGTAGGTATAGAAGTCATTTTATGGTGTATATCGGACTTACGACCGATCGTATGGTAGGCTTAAGTGATCACTTTACACACATGTAACGTTCGCCATTTCCACCATGATAGAATATACCATGTCTTACTAATTTTTGAAGGTTGTATATATTTGGATTATATGACACACATCACGTACGTGTTGTAACAACCTATTATACCGGCCTGTGACAGCCATTTTCCTTCCCCCTAAATCCCCTAAAAAAGTATTTTCCTTCCCCCTAAATCCCCCTAAAAAAGTATATTGCTTCATAAATTCCGTAAAATCAATTGTGGGAGTCTCATTTGATTGACATTAACGATATCAAAAATAATTAGCGACATCTGTGGGGGAAATGGCGAACGTTACATATGTGTAAAGTGATCACTTAAGCCTACCATACGATCGGTCGTAAGTCCGATATACACCATAAAATGACTTCTATACCTACTTTCCCATAATAATAATAAAAATACAGTTTCGTCTCTGTGAGACATCCATAATATACATTAATTGTTCATTTCACTTTCGCGAACAACCGTATATCAGTGCAGTAGCCATAAATTAATTTGGTTTTTATGCAGTTCGATGCGATTCAGTCAATTGAAAATGGACAGTTTCGCCCCTCTCTCGTGTACAAATGAACGATTGAAAATTAGCAGTTCACTTCAATGAACGATTGTTAAATCAACTGAACGAAATTTACATCACTACTGCAGTGTTGAAAGTTATCTATTGTGGTTTATTAAATGTTTTATTTACTTATTAATGTCATATTTTTATCACGCTCAACTAATTTATGTCACGCGTGTTATCAATCAATGTCTTTAATATAACCTCGACCTAAAATTTAAAAATTATTAAATAAAAAATATAATAGAAATATACGCATAACTATGCTACTACATGTTTATGAAGAGTATTCAGGTCTAACAATCATTTTGTGACGGAATTTAGTCTCTTTTTGGCTGCTAATTCAAAATTTTTCGATATATTACATAAATAGTATATTATCTAGTTCTCATTGTTTGTTAAATTAGATTACACTACCTATATGATTATAAGTGATTATCCCTCACCACACACAATAATCTTTTTTTTATGGTGTTGTATAACGTATAATAATAATTTGATTGTTAATATTTGCTAGTTATTGTTATAAAAGAAATCATATGTAATATTATTAATATTTAAATCATTAACTTTGTGGTTAGACATAATAACAGAATGTTAATAAACTTAGTAAAAACCACTACCACTAGACAAGATTAACACGCATGTGAACAATAGTGGTGATAATTTTACAATACTATGGTTGGGGTGTATAGTGTTGTGATTGTAGTAGTGTAGTGTTGGTCGTGACGAAGAGACGGGTACGTCTCGAAACCGGTAGACCGTAAATCTGGTAGTGGTTTTTACTAAGTTTATTAACATTCTGAAATCATATGTATTATCTATTAAATAAATAAATAATTAAAAAATATTCATATTTTTATGTATGTTCTGAAAACACAATCATTGGATTTTATCCATAGAGGGATAATGATTAAATAGGATAAATTATAAATTACTCAAAGAGACAGTTAGAGGATGTGTCTTACGTCACATAGCGTCTTCACCAAGACAACCGAAATAACAATACATTTTCTTCTCCCTATTTCATCTATTACCGTCGCAGTCTTGATGCAGTGTACACCGGGTCCAATCAGGAAGATGCCTCCCTAATTAGTGCTGTTTTACATCACGGCTTCTCGTCTGCTGGTGCCTGGCTCCTGTGTATCCTCGTCGGTATATATATATATATGTATAAGGGCCGGACCTCTAATGGTCTCCAGTTCCTCTTGTGAAATTGATCCTCTCCTGAAGGGGGCACGTAGTAAGAACGCCACCCTTTCCTGCAGACATACCGTGTATAATAAATACATCAACATCCCCTACCTGTATTGATCCATCTTCAAAACCCAACCCTCCGAAGAGGGCGCTTTGAAATTCAATATTTTGAAATTATTATGTATTGTTGAATGGTGTCTGTGAGAATGTTCAGAATCCTTGAATGTGTATCCGTAGTGCAATATTTAAACATCAAAACTATCCCTTCTTAGAGTTTTTTTTAAAAAATATTATTGCGTGAATGAATATTTTTTATGTTTGATGAAAACGCCATCTGGTTACTTATTTTAATTTGATTTATTATCATATTTACTGTGCTCATGTTGGTATATTTATCCAACCGTATTAAAAAATATTTATCTTCGTCAGGACAAAAAACTAGTCAAAAACCCAAAATTATTATATATCTATAGAAGTAGTTGATTTTTTTTAAAGTTGAACATTGTAAACAAAAGTTATCAGTTTCTTTCGTATATACGAATGGACATAGCCCTTTCGAATATATGATGACATAGCATACGTAGATTTTGCAGCTGATAGAGATAAGTCTACATTTTTAAAGCGAAATATTAAGCAATATTATTATAGAATATAAAAATTTGATAGTATGTGGATGTTCTGACAATGGAATTGGTGAATGTTGCATTGTGTAAAGTGATCATTTAAGCCACCTCATACAAGTCAAGCCCTGGTTCACCCTATTAGAAAACTTCTATACACTTTTCCCACATAAATAGCTTCGTTGCTGTGAGACTTCTATGATTTATCTTAATTAAAAGTTAAAAATAAATTTCAGGAAGAGTAATTCAAGTCTGGTAAAGATAATCTTTATAGAAGATGTGCTTAGAAGCGACCAGGTGGACGGTCCCATACGTGGTAACACGATCAAGTGAAAGATGCATAAATCCACTGTAAAACCAGGAGAGCTTTGATCTATTCTTTTTTTTGTTTTTCTATCTATCTATCTGTTGACCTATTTGATTCAGACTCTCCATTTTGAGTTACATATTTTCGACTCCCAGCAATTGGATCGCCGACAATGGTTGGTCGACCAATCAACCAATGAAGGTTGAAGATACGCTGACTTACTTATCCAGTTTAGTCGAAAACAGCAAGGTGTTGGACAGTGAAGAAGTCGCACGAACAAAAATGAGCATCAATGAATTTATAATGGTCAGGTGGGCTGAAAGAATGGTAGGATTTGTTAGAATCGAAATGAGTAAATAAGGGGAAGTTTTAAGGTTGCGCCGATCACAGAGAAGATGGAAGAAACCAGGCTGAGGTGGTATAGACGCCCTTATAAATCAGAAAACTATTTAGGACATTGCGTCCTAGCTCTTTCGTACAAAGAGAGTCAAAGTAAAAGGGAAAAGATGAAGAAGAAGTCTAAAAAGCATGTTCAAAAATAGATAGTTAAATAAACACAGATTCATTTTAAACCGACCAAAATGAGAAGATACGTATTTCATCTCTTTTATATAAAAAAAACATTTTCTTCCTTTCATCCACATTATATTTTTATCGTCAATTTTGCAACAGATTGCATTCTTACACACGGAAAAACCTGTAATGCTAATGAGCAATTTGAAATACATCTAGGTTTAAAAACGGCTCCGTTCGTCGACTGCTGGACCTTGATCTCGGCTGTCAGCGGCGCCTCATCACGCTCTCGTCCTCATCTCCATCAGTGCGAGCATTTCCGGTCAGAGGTCACATCGGAATTAATAAATAATTATTATCAACAGCATTGTGTGTTGACATATAAATCTCTCGATTTCTTCCTTCATGTCATTAATGACGCATAGAACCTTTAATAAAAAAAACAAATAATTTCTAATTATTGCATATGGAGCGGCTGTGAAACGTGGACTCTCAAAAGAAATTAGTCGTAACTCGAAGAGGCTTGGAAAGATTTAAGTGGGCATTAAAAGACAGGACAGGAATTCACATACCTTGGTTCCATTGTTACTAACGATAATGACACTAGTGTAGAGATTGGGAAAAGAATCTTTGCAGCAAACCGGAGTTACTTTGGTCTCATTGGACAATTAAGGTCACGCCTACTGTCCAGAAAACCTAAAGCCACGCTCTACAAGACATTGATTAGACCAGTCTTAACATATGCCTCGGAAACCTGGACATTAACTAAGCACGGCGAAAATAGACTAGACACATTTTAAAGAAAAATCTTACGCCGAATATATGGACCTATTAATGACGGTCAAACATGGCGAACAGATTACGCTGGCTGGGACATCTACACCGTGTGGATGATCTGGAGTCCCCAAAAAGGGTGTTGTTTAATGACCCAACAATGGGTAGAAGAAGTGTCGGAAGACCATAACTCCGGTGGTTAGATGGTGTCGTTGCGGACTGCCGGGCCCTGGGGCAGCAAAACTGGAAAATGGCAGCCAGCGACAGAGCAGCATGGAGGACTTTCTTGGAGGCAGCTAGAACCCACCAAAGGTTGTAACGCTGAAGATGGATGGATGGATTAAAAGACAGGAAAGTAAATCTTACTTCGTGGCTTCAATTAGACAAGGTTCGGCTCCTTGTATACCTCTTGCTCCTTTGTCGTCCTCACAACTGAATCTAGAGGCTCGACATCTTGACTCCACCGGTACTCTCCGAAGTCTTCGTCTTCCTAATATTGCAAGTTGCCGATGCTAATTTTCTTGTTTTTTTTATTATTTTTATTTTTTAATTTAAAGACTATCGACAGGTCAGAATGACCCTAATGGATAGTCATTTAGGACAAGGTGATTAATACAGTTACAATTTACGATAATACATTAAAATAAAACATTAATACATTATACAATATAAGTACACTACAATAAGTGATTACAAGATGAACGAAGTTCACATTCTCCACACGACATAATTTTTGTTTAGGTTGATTTCCGAAGAATCCGTCTTACACGCTCAAACTATTTTCGGTCAGGAGCGATATAATTTCTCTCTTAAACTGAGGTTGTGTCCTGTGAAATATGTCGATGTTGGGGTTACATGACGTGACCTCGTTGTACTGGTTTAGCATTCTAGGTAGAGGAGAGAAATAACCTATATTGGTGTTGTACACCTTTGTGTGGAATAGTGTTTGGGATCTCAGAGACCGGGCAGGTATATTAATATTTATTTGCGATAGTATTGAGGGCTGTTGTCCAAATAATTTGAGAATATGTACCGCTTTAGGTAGAACTTGCGGTGGTTGGATTTATGGTGGTCCTGTGCAAGCTTAGTTGTCTCCCTTATTTGCTTGTATCTTGTGCCCATCTTATGTGCTTGCCACACATCACGCGACATTTATACGAACACGGAAGATCCGATGGTAGGATCCGAATTCTTCATTTCCACCACTATATATATATATGCGGTATATTGTGATATATTTCAAAGGCGCCTATTTTACGTTTTTTGTCTAAGCTTTTCTCTATTGTCCACGTTATTTTAATGAAATTTTTTTAACGAAAACACATTTTGTTGCGATGTTTCAATCTTCAGAACGTGTGCAGTTTTATGATATTTAGAACAAATTAGATGAATCAATTAGAATGATACACAAAAAAAATCTGTCCATAAAATATTTGATAGCCACCGGATGAACCCGGAACTTTTACTTTCTATAGCAGCGATACCAATTTCGCAAAATATTAATTATAATTACTTAATTTTTTTTCAGATAATTTTTTTTCTGTTTCTTTCCTAATTAATTTATCTAATTTGTTTTTAATATTATCTCAGTTACTCGTTTGATGTCTCTCTTTTTCCATATTCTTCACAGTTGATTCATGGCAACATCAGATAGCCAGATTCATCTTTGAAGTTCCTGCTCACAGCCTCCGCTGTTCGTGATGTAATTATAATTTAATTGATCATATAATTATATGTCATTATTATATCTAGGTATGTAATTATAACAATTTAGCCGCTTAAAGCCAACATTTAGTTTTCTGACAGCCTTCGGTCTTAGGTCAACGAGTATAGACTATAGCCTTATTAATATAATAATAATAATGTTTATTTCAGCGTAACCAGGTTGTAACTGCAAGACCTGGTCCGCCATATTAATTACAAGATATATATATATATATATATATAAGTTATAGTGAATCATAACATATATAGAGAGAAAATATATTTAAAAAAATAGCTTATATTTAATAAAAATAATAATACATAGATACGATTAATACTAGATGGATACATAGAATACTAGATGGGCATCCAGAATCCTTCGGTGGAGGCCCTGGATGAAAAGGAGAAGCGTCGGAAGACCTTCCAAAAGGTGGTCTGATGACATAGTCTAGCAAGCAGGGAAATCCTGGATGCGAAGGGGGAGAAACAGAGATGATTAGTGGAGGGAAAAAGGCTGAGGAAGAAGAAAAAGAAAAAGAAGACCATAAAAATACGACAAACATACACATCTATATAAGCAATTTGAAATTTCATTGGAGGCCCAGGACGAAAAGTAGAAGCGTCGAAAGACCTCCCAAAAGGTGGTCTGATGACATAGTCCAACAAGCAGGGAGAACCTGGATGCGAAGGGAAAGAAACAAAGATGTGTAGTAGAGGGAAAAAAGGCTAAGGAAGAAGAAGAAGAAAAAGAAGATCATAAAAATACGACAAACATACACATCTATATGAGCAATTTGAAAGTTCTAAAATAATAATAGAAATAAAATTCTAAAATGCTTCATGCGTAGGTACAGGAAAAGCTTCAAATTCTTGTAATAATTCAGCTCTTTAATAGTACTTAACATTTTTTAAATAGAGATGCGAATACGGAATTCGTGTCAAATCAATATTCTTACAATTTTCAAACTAAGCTAAACGCTTGTGCTATGAAAATAGAACTAACTTGAGGCTCGAACCCGCGACCTTTAGATCACGAGAGTCCTAACCACAAGGCCAACAAGCAACTACCGAAATCGTGTTGCGTTAGTTCGAATCGATGTTTTATTACTACTGGAATTTGTTCCTATTGCATATTCAGTTATTCTTAATTAATATACAAATGTACACCACAGCCATCGTCTCAAAGACTAAAGTAATGATGAACTGCTTTGTTGACACGGCGGGCACTCGTGTTAATGGAACTCAGCATGAGCAAGTCGTTAATTATCTCTACTCCAACAACAAATTTCCATAACCGGAGGCATATCCGACGAAATTGTTCGCAGAACGAAGTTAGACCGGAGTGCATTCGGACGCCTGAACTTGATATTCAAAAGCGATATTGCATTGTGTCTAGAACGGGAAGCGTCTAACCAGCGCACACTTCCAGGGCTCGCGTACTGCTGCGAAACCAGGACATTCAAAAACAATTTAATATTAATGCAAAGGACCATGAGAATATTGTCACAGCAGTCTAAAATCGAATTCGAATGGTCAGATGCTACGTGTTTTCAGTATTATTCTATTGAATGGAAGCATGGACGCTTACCGAAGAACTGATAAGGCACTGACTTGAGGCATTCGAGATGTGGATCTATAGAAGAATTCTTAAAATAAGCTGGACGGACAGAGTTACGAATGAAGATGTTATGGCTCGTATGAATAAAGAAAAAGAAGTTATTTAAACAATAAAAATCCGAAAACTTCAATATCTAGGACATGTGATGAGACATCCAGAGAAATACGAGATCTTGCATCTCATAATGCAGGGAAAGATTGCCGGAAGTCGGGGCCCTGGAAGGAGGACTTCATGGCTGAAAAACTTGAGACAGTGGTTTGGCCAGTCTACTGTGGAGCTGTTTCGGGCCGCAGTTAACAAAGTCCGCATAGCCAACATGATAGCCAACGTCCGCTAAACGGACAGGGCACGAGAAGAAAAAGAAGTCTAAAATCTGCATATATCGAATGTTTTCTGAACGCTCTGGACGTTTTAGAATGATTTGGAAATATCTGGGAACTGGCGGAATGCATGGATATTTGCGAGAATATTCGAGGGAAAACATTTGTTGTTAATTTAGTTATAGACGCGATTTTTTTAGTTTTTGTTGCGACAGCTGCGAAACAAATTATGAATCCGTGCGATTAGCCACAAAAACGGCGCGAATAAAGTGAACCAGAAACAAGTCGAATAATCTAATGCAGATTTAGTGCGAGTTTCAAAGTGGCGGACTTACCTATTAGAAGGCAGGAGGGAAAGGTGGAGGTCCATCGTAATTGGCAGGTCACGACCCGACGGTCATGATGAGCAATGAGGAAACCGACTGGAGACAAGACGAAGATATTTTATCCATGCGTTTATTTTCCTGCATCTTCGTGTTATGTGGGATCCAAACAAAACGCTTAAAATCATTTAAAGTTTCATTAAATACAGAAGGTGGACACAATCTTTAGAGTGGAAATTATTCCGTAATTCGCTCTAATCGTTGCACGAGAATATTTCACTCGTCTGTGGAACACTGTGGTTTTCACCAGCTGACGAACACTGTTTCCAGTAACAATGCTGCTTATATAGAGGACGTTCTTCTCGAATCTTCTCATATATTCTCGCGAATTGGATCTTTCCAAATTATTGCAGTTGTGCTGTGAGTCAGCTGCACGTGCACTTCCTCTCGATTTCAGATTATCGTGATAATATTGTAATTAAGCGACGCTCACAGTAATTAGGTTTATTTGATACCTTTACATTAGTTGATACCTGCACTGAGTATTTGTTTTTCTGCCGGTTCCGACTTCTTTGCCGGAACTCATCGTGTTTTTGCTGTTTACATTGTCTGACTTCAAGCCATCCACTGCCGCCACCATGGGACTTTTCTTTGATTATCATATTATTTGCTTTCATTTATTATGTTTTAACACTATATTTAATTCTGTTTTGTTTAGTTTTGTTTTACTTATGATCTCCTTTGTATTTTATTTTTAGGTTATACCGCTCTTGTTTTGTTTCATTTTATGTACTTTTTTTTTTGATAAAGAACTATTTCACGGTGGGGACAGTGAATAGTTTGTTTCTGCGGCCGTGCGGTCCCGCGGTATTTATACGACCGCTGCGCGGCGGCACGGTCTTGCAAACTAGTATTTAAAAAATGTCAACCTGGAGACCATTGAGTAGGACCGATAAGGAAATTTTTGCTCTTAGAACGGTCCTGGATAAGCTGTGGGTACCATTCACCGATACCTTTACAGGCGATATGGTTTGCATAAAATAATTTCTTGTTACAAGTGCAACGACGGAATGATTGAATGCATGGCGCGGGAGTGGCGCAAAGCCGCCTCTGATTGGCTCAACGCGCTCCCTGTTACGGCTAGAACTTGATGGAGGTCTCGATCGCCATATTTTATTAAGCATTCGCCTTTAGCACCACATTTATCAGCAGAATAGACAAGCACGATTGATTTACAATAATTGAATATCCCAAGAAAATGAAACGAAACGGCCACTGGCCGACTGTTGGAGTAGCGCAGTCGTCCAGTGGTGCCCGAGGGGAATCAAGAGGTCGACAGGCCACTCTAAAACTGAAGGGACTGAATGAAATCATCGAATTCTGCAGAAATGCGTGGTAGCGAATAACAATACATAGTGGATTGTTGGATTCTTCAAATGTTGGTAAAGTGTATATTACTACTAAAAAATTAATATATTGTACACAACATATCAGGTGGGCTTTTGCCAAAAACAATTATAAAAAGTTGTGTTTATCACAAATACCCAGACCGTACCATAAATTTGATCACTAGATAAACAAAGCGGCTGCGGAGAATTCCAGTGGACCAAGTATTCGGTGGAGAATGCTGGGGCATTGTTCCCAAACCGATATAAATTACACCTTTAGGCCCAACTACGAGAGCGGCCCAACCCCACCTCATCACCGGAAGTTGGGAATCTACCGCCGCTGTAAACTTGCGACTTTGTTACGGAAACAACTATGCTTAAATCTGAGGACACGGGTCCGACAATACCAAACCTGCCGGTTTATTCTAAATTCTTCACATTGTCCCGTTTCAAAGTTTTCGTTCCGAACACATATCGATGTAGTAACATGTAACTGTTAATTGTTAATTTTATCAGACTTTCTTCTTCTTCTGAAGCATTTTAGTAAATGTTTTTATTTAATTTTGTGCTAATATTGCCTTTATTTCTTCAACCAGGATGTTTTCTTTTAGAAGATTGTTAAAATATAGTAGTTTTCGACTATTTTCCTCGACGTGTTCCTTTCGAATATCAGCGTACTTTTGTAAGTGACTCTATCGTCCTGATTTTTATTATACGTATTTCTTTATGGTTTATTCATTTAACAAAGAATTTGTGCAATGGCTAGGTTTCTGTGGACATCTGTTCCGCGCATGCGTCAATATTGAAGTTTTTTTTTTCGTTATATAATGTCACACGTTATATAATTAAATCCTTCTTCTTCTTCTATTGCTTGTCCGGTTAACGAACGATAGCGATCATTATCTTGGTTGCGGCAGCTTCCAATAGCTGTACCGCGAATTTCCCGATCCATTGCCTCAAATTTTTCAGCCAAGGTGTACATCTTTCCAGGATCTCTCCTGCTCGTAATTTTGCCTCGAATTATGAGATGCAGTATCTGGTATTTCTCTGGATGCCTTGTGACATGGCCAGAGTGTTGTTATTTTCGGGTTTAAATTGTTTTAAGGATTTCTTTATTCTTTCGCATCTGGATCATTACATTGTCATTTTTAACCCTACCAATCCAGATTATTTTCAATAATCAGATTTGTAGATCCACATCTTAAAGGCTTCTCGTCGCTTTAGCATTGTTTCAGTGCGTGTGACACGATTTCATATAGAAGGCAAATTGCATCGTGTTATTCTCATTCGCGAATCAAATCCAACATTACGTAAATATGATCTACTCTTGGAGTTTTCCGGGCGATTCTACCGTGTGTCCCGACTTTTCTAGCTGATGTTCTGATCCCATTCAGGGTTCATCTTTATCAGGTCTGATTTACCCGGCAGAGTAGCCCAGAAGACTTTACGCGAGATTCTGATTGAATACCTGAGAATACGTTTACTGTACATGATATATTGTACAAAAGCTGTGGAGTATTTTTCGCATGGACATTTTCGGATAAGTACATGCATATGCGAGTACATGGTGTAACAGAGCTAATCCACAATACTTCCAAGTGGATTCTTGCTTTAATTATGTGTTGAAAATGCTTGAACATCAAAGTCCTAACGTAATATAGGCGACTTCAACCTTTTTGAATATTCCTGACATATCTCTGTTAAATTTTTTTATTGGAATATCGTGCAAGCAACTTATATTGAATATTGTAAATGCGTTTGCTTTAATACAAGGTAAATAAAATAAGTTTATATATTTTAACGTTTACCTATGTACTCGTATTTTACATTAATAATCAATTTTTACATTAATAATCAATTTTTACCCAATGAAGAGAGTGTTGTTGGGGTGTCAGTGTATGATGATTCACGCATGTGGTGAGCATTTGTAAGATGTTTGATTGCCATATATTTATTGTAAAATATTATAAATTATCTTCAAATTTATTTATAAAAAATAAAAATAAATCCTTCTTCAAATGTAGCAAATTTATTTTGTGGTAACATAATTATAATTGTTACATATTAACTTTGTTTAAACCACTTATTTATTGAAAAAAATCAACATGTTTCGAAGCCAATGGCTTCTTCGTCAGGAAAACAAAAATAATATTTGAAAATCGAAGTAAAGATCAAAATATTAAAAAGTTATGTATGGAAAATGATAATATAAAGTACCTAATTAACATGAAAATAAATTTAAAAGATAACTATTTGCAAAAAGGACCCAAGAGTGTAAATAGTAAATTGAATATTATAAATAATCAGGTCCTTTTTGCAAATAGTTATCTTTTAAATTTATTTTCATGTTAATTAGGTACTTTATATTATCATTTTCCATACATAAGTTTTTTATATTTTCATCTATACTTCGATTTTTAAATATTATTTTTATTTTCCTGACGAAGAAGCCATTGGCTTCGAAACATGTTGATTTTTTTTCAATAAATAAGTGGTTTAAACAAAGTTAATTTATAACAATTATAAAAATAAATCATTTAGTAGTACACTAATTATTATCATAATTTATTAAGTAATGGCATTAAATCTCACGTTTTCGGGCAGTCTTATAATTCGGACCGTCGCTAAATTTTCCAATGGTCTACCATTGTTTATCCATTTTTTAAAACTATTTGCCATCCGGCTTCCGAGAAATCTCGCCGTCGCCATCGCGCAAGGTCCGCGATCCGTTTAAACTACTTGTGCAGAGTCACGGCCCTGCTAATTATGCAGGGGCGATTTTCATTTTCCCGTACGACCTTCCAAGATGCACCAGAGCCGGTACTTAAAAATAATCATAGCGGCAACTTCACAACTGCAATAAAGAATGCCTCAAAATAGAATTACGTTAAAATGGTTAAAAATTAAACAATTTTTACTAATCAATTAGAAAAGACATACAGAAAAAATCTAATTAACGAAAAAATATTTAATTGCCACCGGGACTCGAACCACGGACCTCACATTCTATCCGGGAATGGCGCGTTATCCAATTTCGCCATGGCACTCTGGTAAGTTAACGAAAATTTTTCAACCTTATATGTAGTCTCTTTTTAATTGATTAATATTTTTATTCCATTTTTAAAGCAATCCACTTTTTATAATGTCACGTCACGAATACCTACGCGTATCTACCGCTAGAGGACGCCAGAAATTAATTGATTTAATTTTAATTTTTGGAGACATTTGATACTACACATATATATTAATTAATATAGTTAAAAATTAGTTATTTCGTACATTAGTATCATCATAAAAAATATATTATCAAAAAATCATGAATAAATCATTTTTCCGAATTGTCGACAAACCCTTGTTTATTTTATTTATATTTATTATATACACTTACAGGATAAGAGGTACATGACACTCTTATAATAAAACACTATAAATGAAGTCTATGCCCATTATCCCAATTACAAGTGTCTTCGGCACGCTTTAGCAATATGTATTTTTACATATAAGTATATTTTACATGTACATTTATGTGTTTTATATATGTTTATATATGTATATGTTTATATATGTTTGAATATAGTGTGATTATATAAGAATATGTAAATAAATAATTGATTTAATGGATCTATAGGTTCAGGTCATTATTTAGAAAATGGATGTAGTGTATGAGCGAATTTTTGAACGATGATGAAGTGTCTGCAAGAGTATCAGCATCAATGTTAGGGTCAGCACAATACATATTACATGTGTGACACAACCTTGTGATGGGAGAAAAGTAACCAAAATTATTAGTATGCTGGCTTATTCTAAAGAATTCCGGGTTACTTATACAGGGTTTATCATGCAAAATTATGTCAGATAGAGAAAGAGAATCAATAGCTCCACTGAGAATCTTGTGTAGCACAATGAGATCGGATATTTTCCGTCGGGACTCAAGTTTGTGCATCTCGAAAAAGGCAAGTCGACCCTCGTAGCTGTGAAGGTTATTGTGTTGACCAGCTTTGCATGACAAAATACGTAGAAACTTTTTCTGGACTCTTTCGATTCTTGCAACTTGTGTTGTATAATAAGGTGACAAAATAACTGACGAATATTCTTGTTAGTTTTAGTCATTAAATGACGCAGACTAGTGTGGAAAGAGAGATTATTTTCCTAGTTACCTTTTAAATGCTAATTAATAATTATCTTTACAACAAAGTGATTCAAAATACTGGGGTATAAAAGCAAAGGCAGCAATATCAAAAAAAAAAATGTTTTGAATGCAGTCACGGAGGATAACTAATTTAAAATATACTGAATTTTAGATTTTATGTATATTTTATGTATTTAGCTGTAACCCGTCAAAAATGACGGAACATTGATTCGCGATCTAGTACATATTTATAGCATTTTTTTGCGGTCCACGGAGAGGCGACCGTAGCAACATGCGTAAAATGGCCCGGTAAAGCTTCATCTCCGGCCGTACGGACGTTACACAGAGTTACGGAGACAGACAGACGGACGGACAGACAACGAAATTATTAAGTTTGATCCCTTCCTTCATGTTTCCTATAAATTCGTAGGCTGTATGTTTCCGAATAAATAAAATCTCAAATTCAGTATATTATAAATGAGTAATCCTCGATGATGGCATTCAATTTTTTTGAAATTACTGCCTTTGCCTGTTATACCCCACAATTATACTCGCTCAAAGTGTTTTGAGTATTTCTAAGACTTAAGTTGTAAAAATAATAGTTTCATTTCGGTGCAAGACGGAGCAGACATTTTATTACATTATTTTATTTGACTTATGTGAAAGCGAATAAATTTATAAAAGAACATGTTACTTCCATGATTGTCCATCTTCTACAAAAGATATATTAGAAATATTGAAAAAAGTGCAAACTTTGCCCATTAATATTAGAACATGTTGTTCAAAAATGTTCTACTCATAATTTATACACGAATCTAACTCTGCAGTATTTTATTGTGGGATAATTCTGTAACACCCAATTTTTTAAGTATACTTAATGGAGCGCGTAATTAAAATTAATGAATTGGATCATTTTGAATAAAAAAATCATCAACTGACTCACAGTCACGCCGTTTCTCTGCAGAAGTAGGCGAAAAGGATAGAACGATTCATTCCTCTGTCCTGTCTTTTTTATCTTTGGTACATATTTAACATTGATAATATTTAGTTCATCTAATCGAGCCAAGATGGACGCCATCTATACCCATAAAACTCAATGTCTGTCTGTCTGTCTTATCATTTATCCGATTCGATTCAAACTTTGCATACTTAGCTTTAGGACCCGGCAGGTAATACAGGTGATTTTTTTTTCATTTCACCCCTATTCTTTTACTCCTTCTTCTCCCCTGATATGTTTTCGATGCAAATCTGTACCTACCGTTTTACCGTTTTTGATCGGACTCAAAATTTGAAAACTTATTCTTAAGGACTCGGCGGGTAACATATGCGACATTTCCCTCCTATTCTTTTAACCCTTCCCCTCCGCTGATATATTTTTGATACAAATCTGTACCGTTTGACAGATCGGACTCAAAATTTGGAAACTTATTCTTGAGAACCCGGCGGGTAACAAAGGTGACATTTCCTCCCTCCCCTTTTGCTTTTTCTCTTCCCCCTGATATATTTTCGATGCAAATCTATACCGTTCGAATCAAACCTTTGTTTCCCCCACAAATTTATTTTCAACTTAATCCTTAACCCGTGCAACGCCGGGTACGAACAACCAAGTATCTTATAATATGCAACCAACTATGCTACAAAAAGTTCTAAATTCGCTCCTTATTTGTGCATTCTTGATTCTATTGTATATAGATTTTACAGACATTTGCCTTTTAATACTTATCCATCTAACTTTTTATTTTATTTTTTTTCATATAAAGAAAATATGTGCTATTAGTGTAGTGTAGGTAATGCTTTGGTCTGTCATCCATGTATCGCTTTCTTACGCAACATTAACAAAATAACTATCAAATGTGTATTGTGTCTGATTTCGTCAGCACATATTTCGCGTTGTCGCAATGTCTGTTCATGAGGGTATTAACATAACTCGCGCGATATGAAAATCTTTCGGACGAAGCACATTTTCCATAATGCTCAAGACATCAGAACCGAGCAAAATTACTACACCATTTGCAAAAGTGTCTGGAGTATCGTTTCCTTGTATAGATTCGTCGATATTAAATCAGAGGCCGTTTTACGAGGTGCCAACAGCCCCGACGAATTTGTGGAATGCTTCAGAATGGGAATGGTTGGGTCAGATCGTAAAACGTTCGTTAAATCTCCTGCTTTCCTCTACGGGGTATTCTGTTAAACATTCATGTATATGTATAACCAGATCGATTTCAAAAAGCGTCGTGCCTAGATAATTATTTAAATTAGTGCAAAACCAAAACTTTAACCAATTTTATAAATTTGCGGGTGGGCGTAAAGTTATGTCGCTTCTGTTTAGCGGTGTACAGGACCTATGGCTTCAGTGATGTTTACTGTAGTCTCGTGTGGTCCTCGTTTACAAGTGTGTGTGATCTTCTAAGTAGCCCAATTTTTTATATTATTGTGCAATTAATTAAACCGATATCGGATGTTACGGGTAAAAAAGTGCGGATTATTATCTACAGCAAATGATGGATGTCTAGGCTAACCTTAAAATGTTAATTTTTGTTTGAAAAATTAAATGATTAAAAAAACACCAAAAAATTATATTACTTGACTATATAAAATATATAAAATTATTTCGATCTTGAAAAATCTATTAAAAGTTTTTAATTTTTGTTTATTTTTCTTTTAACGATTCTTGCATGATCAAAATGAGTTCACTCAGATGTTTGTGTTGCAAATCCATTTATAGAAGAATGAAAAGTGAACAAATTAGGATAGAATATAAAGCAAATCCAAGCATAGTGAATAGAATCACAAAAGAGTCGCTCAGGCGGTTTGGGCTTATGAATAAGTAAAGAATGGTAAGAAGGATATACTACGCAAGTGTTGACGGTCCCAGAAAGAGTCGGCGGCCGCAAAAGACTTGTTATGACCAGGTTAACAATATATTAGAAGATAGTCCTGTTAGGAGCCTCAACAATTGGAGAGCTTGCATGCGAAGATGTATGTATGTGGATAAGGCGAGAGTTGTGAATCATGACAGAAGAGTGTGGCGCCCCATCCTTTGAATTTCCTCACCCTTGCACCACAGAAACAGCGAAGAGGTTTTGTGTGGTTCTCGCCGCGCCGCGCCGCCTGCACAGCGTCGGCGACGTAGCGAGGATGATCGCTTTAGCACTCAAATATGCCAAACTGGGTGGCGAAAGTGTAGGGCCGATATGGGAGCTATTGCTCCTAAAGGGGCCCTGGGTATGCGGTGGGTTCTTCTTCGCGGGTAAACAGCGAAATTGTATGTCAGTTTGTTAGCTTTATAATCGACCAACTTAAGACCAAAATTTTTCACATTAAAATAAAATACCTTCTTAATATAGAACTCACATGGTATGCATTTTAATAATTGCTTTTATTCCACGATTGTGTAAACTGGATTACCAAATTATGACGATTTTTAAATAGTAAATAAAGGTCGATTTTTAAATAGTAAAAAAATGTTTTCAAATAGTAAAGGATCGCTCAGATCGTTTGGGCATGTTGAGCGGATGAATGAGGAAAGAATGGTGAGAAAGATATATAATTCAAGTGTTGATGGCGCCAGAAAGAAAAGGTGACCGCGGAAGACGTGGCGTGACCAGATAAACTAGATACTGGAAGATGGTCTCGTTAGAAGCCTCAACAACCGGCGAGCTTGCATGCGAAGATGTACGAATGTGGATGAGGCGAGAGTTGTATCTCAGGACAGAAGAGTGTGGCGCTCTATCCTCTCTGCCTACCCCCACGGGGAAACGGCGTGATGGTAAATAAGTAAGTCAGTAAGTTAAATAGTAAAACTATGAAAAATTCAACGATATTACAAGTCTATCACATTATCACTCGTAAATTTGAGTATGTATTTTCCAGTAAAATACCGGTAGGAGACAACATTTACAACACGTTGAAAAAAACCAACAAAAAAATAAAATATTTTTAAAAAACAGTATTTTTTAAAACATAAATTGCATGTAAACAAACTAACAGATTTTGCTATAATTGTAATAAATTTAAGATAATCGTTTACTTTGTAACATTATTGAATAAAAAAGACATCTCACGGGGCCATTCAGTCATGAAAGGCCCACAAAGTGGAGCAATTTTCTTCATTTTTAAAACATCGAAGGTTTGGTAATTTATTAATCAATTATTTAATTTAGTTTATGACATTTTAAAAAGATATTCGTATTTAAAATATATGTAACCTGATGAATAAATTTTTAAAATTAGATATGTCCCTACAAAAATGTGATAAAAAACGCCAGAGAAGATATGACAAAAAATGGTGAAATTTGCTCATTCTGCTAGACGATCGCCTTAAGAGAGCTTGATAATAATTTCTCGCGGAGTAGAATACCCCGCCAGCCAGCGGTGGCGGTCAGCAGTCGATCAGCGATGCTCGCTACTTCCTTCCCTGCGGAAGCAAGGCTGCTTTCTCCGGAGCACTGGTGGGCACTCTTAAGCCCTTTTTGCACGGGAGCCTGCCTTTTCACATGGCCAGGAAGTACTCGGGTCTTGAGTAAAGCGTGTTTTAAGTAGAACATGTACAGGATGTCTTAATTACCATAAATATCATCCAAAAATTATAAATAAGGTCATGTGAACTGTGTAGTTCATTCAACCGACATCTTTAAACCATTGCCCATTTAAAAGTAGGTAGAAATCACTTTTGTATTCATTTTTTTGGGCATTCACAATGAGTACAAAGAATATACTTTAACTTTTCATTTTATTGTATTAAAAATATTTTTTTACGAATCGGTCATTGGATAAACGCAGTGATACACAAAAAAAATTACCACCTATAGGACACCTTAATATGATGATATTCTCATACATTAATCAAGATATATTATGGATGTCTCATAGAGACGAAGCTATATTTTTATATGGGAAAGTAGGTGTGGAAGTCTTTTTTTTTTAGTGTTCATAGGGAATACGACCTATCGTACGGCTGGCTTAAGTAATCACTTTACACGATGTAACGTTCCATGATAGACTACCACATTCACCCGATTTTTGGATGTTGTATATATTTTTAGTTACACAACTTGGATTCGTGGCTGCAAGTCGCCTTTTTCATTGTTTTAATTTCCGTGCCGTCCCTTTTTCTTTATGTTTTCCCCGAATTGGGGGAGGTCTTTTTATTTATTTTATTTCATTTTCACTCAACTGCAACCGACATCCACTGCCGCCGCCGTGGGAGATGTCTTGTCAAAAAAAATTTTTATTCTGTTTTTTTTTATGTTATTATTCTTGTTTATATGTTGTTATGTTATGTTTATTATGTAATGTATGATGCTAATAAAGATAATTTCCTTGCGACGGGGGCTGTGAATGGTTGTGTTTGCGGCCGTGCCCCCTCGCAAAGGTTTATACGACCCGAGCGAGGGAGCATGCTCCTGCATTGTAGTTGAAAAAAAAAAGTCAACCTGGAGACGATTGAGTAGGACCGATATGGAAGCTTTTGCTCTTAGAACGGTCCTGGGTAAGCGGTGGGTCCCATTCACAGTTACACAACTTGTTTCGTATGTGAGTTGTATTTTTACTACCGCCACCTGCAGTCCAAAGCTTTTTCATTCGCTCAATCCAATACAGATGTCACTATTGATAATGAGGTATCTGTATTTTGATTGAAGTTTAAAGCAATATCCTTATGAATTAATTATTAAAGATGGATAAGATCCAGTGTTGTGTTCTTGAAAAATTTGAACATACTCAAAATATTCTCATAGATTACCTAATCTGCCCTATCTGATCCATTTAATAGTTCTCAAAGACTTTTGAAAAGGTTATATTTAAATCCGTCTACAAAGAACTCGACTACAATACAGTATTGATTATCGTGGCATTATTTTTCACGATTTCCATCGACGATTCAACTATCCGCATTGTGCCCGGCTCGGAAATAAAAAGCTCGTGGAATAAATCTCGCTTTTAATGGCTTTATTAGTTAAATATTCCGTGCGCGGCGCCCATAACGGTTACTGAATTTAATATAATGTTTACGTAGGTACTTTACTAGAAATAGCCTTTACACAAAATTACACTCGGACGAACTGAAGCGCCACTCCAAGTTCGATACCCTTCACGCATTCGAATTGTATTCCCTAATTGCGGGAGCTCCAGTCAAAAATATCCCGGAAACGAAGCCTCACAAAATGTATGTTTTTTTTAATAAGCTTTCAAAACCTATTTGAAATCAGAAAGATTTATTTTCAACTATAACTGGTTGCGGATATTTTATACGAACCGTGTGTTTTTTCGAGAGACGATTCTCGACGTTTCGTTTAATTCTTATTCAACGTCATTTCTGCGACGTCTCTCAAAGGTTGAATTAATGTCCTAAGAACGGGGCGCCAAATACTTGATAGTTTGTAGCTGTCATCTCTATTGAAATTGGGATGTTTGTATATTTTAATGGACTCCCTCACTAATCGGGTATAAGGGTAAAGAAAATTACCCGAAAAGTACCGATCCCCTCACATGCAAAGCCAGTAATTTGCTATTTATCTATTCCCTTAGTAGACATTCTTTTCTTAATGCCATATAAGTAAATAATTTACTTTTTGTACAATTCATTTTTATTTTTATTATTTACCATTAGTTTAGAGAAGAGAAAATAAAAACATAATACACGTAAACATTGTAATGACAAAGTGAGAAGAAAATACTTTGAATACAGATACAAACAAATAAAGATATATATAATATATAGAAAAAAGCAAGAAGCATAAGAAAAACATAATAATATAGATATTTAAATTTAAATCATTCATTAATTATTATAACAGCATTCATTATAATAGTAATTATAACAGCATTATATCGAACAAGTCACAAAATCACTCGAGGCAGGAGTTAATCACACAGATGTGTTTGTGATCTCACCGGGAGTCAAACCCAGAACCCTCGATATGAAAATCCAGTATCATGCCTATTGCATTATGGGGGCTGCCATAATGAAATTTATAACATATATCAACATTATATTAACGATTGACCTATTGGGCTCTAATGGGTTGAAGCACCAACCTCGGGGAAGAATTTTGTGCAATGATAATTATTTCCGTTCTAGCTGTAACCCGTCAAAAATGACGGGTTATATCTAGAACGGAAAAAAAAATTTCGACCAAAATATTTTTTCGAAAAAAAAATTACTTAAAAAAGTTACGGACGATACATGAAGTTACGCGGACAGACGGACAAGTCAAACAACAAAATTATTTTAATTGGGATTGTCCGTAAAGGTCTGTTTCTTACGCGGCATAATAATTTATGAGTGAAAAAAATAGTGCACATTGAGCGCATACTTTTTTGCACACAATTTACTGCTCAGATGAGTTTATAGTCTGCACGCATAACAGAAAAATTAGAGGAACGTTGGTGTGGAGTAGATTCCTCGAAGGTGTGAAGACCTCCCTCCCTGGCCTCCCTCCCTCCCACCCAGCCGCTCTCCCCCACCTTCATAAATCTTCCGCAGGGACAAAGCTTGCGGAATTCCATTCAGGGAATCTGTTACGGAAGAGCGAATTCTTTCTGTGGAAGAATCTGGAACCTGGTGGCCAGAGAGGGAAATGATTTCTCTCATGACGCATTATCAAAGAATGCTCGACATTTTGTGAATACATTTGAAACGGTATCATTTAATACTGTCGATGAATGCTAATTTTTTTTATGTGAAAACGTATTTGCTTATTGCGACGAATACTATGATATTGTCATGAAATCTTGGAAAACGGCACATAATCGAAGGTTCCCGAACAGTCTGGAATAGTCTGGAAGAAACATGCTTGCACCGAAATTCGCCAGATAGATCTACATAGAACTCGTTTGTAGACGTATTACAACCGCTTTAAGTTTGACAGCCGCGAAAACCTTTGAAACGGCGAAACAGCCAGCGACGAGCGATTTCCGTGCGAGCATCGACCATCGTTAAAGTACCTACCGGCATGTGAGAAGTGTTTAATAGTTATCTGTGCGATACGAACGAGGTGAATCAGAATTTCCATAGACAAATGGTAGATTCTCGAATAAATAGTGCAAGATTTAGTGCAAAATACAGATTAGTAATTTAGTTGAATTCGTGTCCGATGACTTTTTGTTATAAATAAAACTAATTTATAAATATAATTAATTTCAAGTGTTTCATTTTGTCTCCCACCGCCGAGATCCTGTGATAATATATTTATATTCAACACCATGTAGACTACATATTATAACAGAGTGTTATAAATTATAGTTATAAAGTATAAATTATTACAAGCTTTTAGGTCTACCGGTTTCGAGACGTACCCGTCTCTTCGTCAGGACCGACACTACACTATTATGTTCACAACACTATACACCACAACCAAAGTACTGTTAACCATTCACCAATATTTATCACAGTCTTTGACAAGATTAACATGCACTAACTTGCCAACAGAACGATCAGGAATATACGAGGGAGAGGGAGTGAGAGGGGGCGGGGTCTAAAGTAATACTACGTATTTTGTTCATTTTATGGGAAATGTCAAATTTGCATATTCCAAAATTAAAATGTCTTTTCACGATACATTAGGTTAATTTCCATTATGTCAAATCTAATGGTTGACGTTTACGGCTACTGAACAAAATGTGAAGTCATCGTGGTATCGTACCTGTAATGCCACTATTCGTCATAATATCTACTTGAATTATTTTAGTACGATTTTAATTTTTATGAAAGGCGTTTCTGAAAACAAATAATTTTATTAAAATTTGAGGACACACTTTTTTAAAAGCTTTCTTCCTATATGAATAAAACTACAGCAATATCATTTTGTAATAAAAAAATAAACACTAGTATTTTGACGTTTTAGTTTAGTTGATTCATAGAAAAAAATAGTTAGTCAATTGAATTTTTCTGTATATGTGGGGTATGAAAGCAAAGGCAGCAATATCAAAAAAAAAATTAATGCAGTCATCGAGGATTACCAATTTATAATGTACTGAATTCTAGATTTTACAGGAATCATAGCCTATAAATTTAAAGGAAACATGATTTTGGAAGGGATAAATACATAAAATATAGAATTCAGTACATTTTAAATTAGCAGTCCGCGGTGAATGCATTCAAAACATTTATTTTAATGCCTTTGCTTTCGTAAGTACCCCACATATGAAATATTAAATTACTTGTATGTCTCGAAACAACAAAGAAATAACTTTAAAAACAATTTAATATTGTCTTGTCATAGGAAATACACAAACGCTGAATTTTTCGGAGTTTTGAAGTTGTTGTTATTTCAATTTATATAAATAAAACTAACTTAGTTAAACACCACTTTTATTTATTTTCAAATCCAACCGGGTTTCGCTACGACCGTAGCTTCTTCAGGGAGAATTTTAACTGCCTAAACATACAAAAGTTATGTGCTTATATACTAGTGTGAAAGGTGAAAGGACGGAGTGCCAATAGTGGGGGTAGGGGGTGGGATTTCGCAGGGAATATTACTATTATTGAATATGTTCCCTCTGAATATTATTGAATATGTTCCATCTAAATATTATTGAATATGTTCCATCTAAATATTATTGAATATGTTCCCTCTGAATAGTAATATTCCCTGCGAAATCCCACCCCCTACCACCACTATTGGCACTCCGTCCTTTCACCTTTCACACTAGTATATGAGCACACAAATTTTGTATGTTTAGGCAGTTAAAATTCCCCCTGATGAAGCTACGGTCGTAGTGAAACCCGGTTGGGTTAAATTCAAGATAATGGTCCCATTGTATATACAATGAAAATGAGTATTTCACTATATTATTGAATGTGCTAATAACAAAATGAAAGATAATTTACGTTTAAATAGTAAGTATTAAATAAGATATTACACTTTAAAGTTCCGAAAAATGCACTGCATATTTTGACATTTCATAGGCAATATATGAGGTTAGGTTAGGTTATTAGGTTTGGTTTGTTTAACTTAGATTACGATTATTTTAGTTAGATTAAATTAATAGGACGTTAAATTATATAGTGAAATACTTATTTTCATTGTATGAACAACGGGACCATCATCTTGGATTATTCCCCCGGTTGGATTTGAAAATAAATATAAGTGGTGTTTAACTAAGTTTGATTTATTTATATAAATTGAATTTGCTTCCTTCGAAAAATTGTTGTTATTTCGATTATTAATCTTGGAGACAAACAAACCGACATGTAAAGCTACATACAACGTGTAATAGAATCATCAGCTACCCGTGCTAATCAGAATGTAGATTAGTGGCGGGATTTAAACGTCGGATATATCCGGTTCGCGGTGACCGGAAATCGATTCCGCTCATCGGCCAATTAACGTGACAGATTGACGGCTCGTAAAAACACCGAAACGCAACTCGGATCGTTTCGTAATGGGCGAACCTGCCGATTTAATGTGCAGTTAGATATTATAAATGGCGCGTTTAATGCGACGATTAGAGTGTGACCCTGGGATCAGGGGTATTTAGTACTCGTGTAATATGGACTTTTACTATGTAAATTTACGTACAGTGACAGTAAACTAATGAAAATGGTTCGAATACAATTTTTATTTGAATTTTAACCGACTACGATGAATACAAATCAAATATTTATTTTCATTGAAAAAATACATGGGAACTGGAATTCCTATGAAAATTACGTTTACGTGTAACGTTTAGGATTTATTTAAGGGCGAATACCTACCTACGAAGCGCAAAAAAGCAATTACTTTTTTAAGAAAACCTATATACATTATGGTGTTGGTATCATTTCTACATGTACCTACTGTACATACTTTCAAGAATATGTTAAAAAATATTCAACAATGGCGAAAAATTCTTTTTATTTATTATTATTATTTATTATTATTATTATTATTATTTTTACGCTTCAACAGGCCAGGAGGCCCAATTACAGAAGCGAAATACATCACAAAACACCCAGGCTTGAGTAAATCACATAGATTAACATTGTGACCTCACCGGGAATCGAACCCGGAACCCTCGGCGTGGGAAGCCAGTGTAATACCCACTGCGCTACGAGGGCCGCCTTGTGTTCTTGTGTTCTGTCGACTGCTGAAAAAAAGGTCATACGCGGTGACCATTCCCATTTCATCTGTAATTATCAAAATTGACACGATATTTTAGCCTTTGACGTCGGTATTTAAAAAAAAAACAGATTTTTGACAAAATGGCGGGCGTTTGAATTTAAAATAGCGTTTTTAAGGGAAAATTTCGGGTATATTTTGCTGATAAACAAAGTCTCTTTAAAAAATCCTACGACAAAGACTAGATAATTAAGTATAGAATAACCACTAGAAATTTCAAGTTGATTGGTTCGGTGGTTGCCGAGATATTTTGGTCGCTTTTCAAAACATGGTTTCGAGTAAAACGCGTTTGAAAATAGAGCAGTGAATATATCGCGAAATCTTTCAAATTACATAAAATCATCTATAGAAATGGGAGTGGTCACCGCGGAGGCCCGTTTTTTAGGCAGTCGACATAACCCAAGAATTTTTCGCCAACATTGAATATTTTTTATAAAAAAAATTATACATGTTTTCAAAAGTATGTACTTTCGTGTAGAAATAATACCAATACCATAATTTATATAGGTTTTCTTGAAAAGATTAATAAAAATTGCCTTTTTTCGCGCTTTGTAGGTACATATTCCCCCTAAAGTCAAGTAGGAGACTACTTAATTTTCAATATTGCAAACAACTTAAAACATGTGCAGTGGCCGCACAGAAATCATTTTGTTATTTTTCGTTTTTTCATATTTTTCATATTTCGTATTTTCTTTCATTTAATTCTTTCTTGGAAGCAATTTTCTTTGATACTCTGCTGATGGCAGTTCCTGCTTTGATGTCTTTATCAAACCGGCGATTGAATGATGTTATTTCCTGTGTTTTTGTAAACGGTACACGGTGCTTGTGTTATCCAGCAGGAAGCTTTATTTACCCAATTTCCATTGTCGTTTCCCGGCGTCGAAAACATATTAAGCTGTCAAATATAAGACATAATGCTAGTCATGAGTTATAACGGCCAAATTGCCGTGTTTATAAACACAAACAAAAGACTTTAATTCTGTAATGATAGGTCGCGTGAAGCGAGCTTTACTAAATACGATTATTATATTAATATGTAGGCTGCACGATATCGTGAAGATCGTCTAGCAAAAATATCTTAACGAATGTCGAATGGACGCTGAAATTATTAACTTCACTTTTTTGCGTTTCTTGGTGTGGAATATGTACTTGCTCAAGAACATGTCAGTTCTCCTTATTATCTGATACAGACAACATGCCGGGTGACTAAAAAATAATATATAAGTTAATAAATTATTTTATGTGACCTAGTGAATCAATTTTTCTATATGCTTTTTCTATTTCTTCAACATACTAATAATTAATGTTTTATTGATAGCATTTATTGTTTTCTCCTCTTTTCATTTTTAAACATTTTTGTTCTTTGTATTTTGTGACCTTTATATTTTTTGACCTTTTTACTTTTAATTTTAACATTTTTACTTTTTGATCATTAACTTTTTTGGACCTTTTTGCACGTGCCACAGCTCACCGTACCTTTAGCCATAGGTTTTGTATCTCGAAAAAATATGCAACGAAAAATTGACTTCATTTAGTACCCGCAAGCGTTAAACTTGCCTTTTGACGCTTTATTTTTAGAAAATCAGTTTCTTAAGGCAACAATATTAGCAATTTTCGAAATTTTAAATTTGTATTGTGATTTCTGTATTCTTTAACCTAACCTAACCTAACTCCGAGCTCAACTAACCAATGCGGCGGTTCAAATTCGTCTGCTCGGTCCACCGGCCGTTGACACCCGGGTGCGCGCGCAGCTATCTGTCCAGAGAGAGGGAAACGGCTATTTACCCGTCTCATGGGTACTATGTACAGAACTTTTTGGAACTTTCCTACACGGGGCCTACATAAAAATTGGTATTTGAAGAAATATTTCTAACCCAGTTATCACCCCCTACATAGTCAACAATGCTAAGCAGCTGTTTTTTTTAAACTCTTTATGTACTTGTTTACCTTCGCGGAATGTTTCTATGATAAATGCTATGACATCTATCAAATGTCAATATTACTTTCATAATAGTGGAAATATCATTGACTTGAATTTGGAGACTTCGAATGAAGAAATTAGTAGATGTGTGTGAAACAGATTGCTACCAATTTTTAAAGAAATATTAGTTTAAATTGACGAAGTTGTTATTAGAATAGCGGTCGATACTTGATTATTATGATAACGCAAACCAATAAGACCCGTCTACCTGGTTCAAGTCGAGGTCTTGGGCGCTTTGGACGCGTCTCAGATGAAATTCCTCCTCCACTTGGTTGGCCATTTAGTCAAAAACTAATTTGACATCTGCAGCGTTTGGTGTCGTCTGATGTTGCCTACACAAGACTATACGGAAAAGAGTTATTTTATTGAAACGTTCTGTTCTGTGCTCTTCACAATGGGAACGCAGGTACCCACTAAACGTGATGTTATCATGAACATACGAATAGGCAGATACACGATATACGTACATTAGGCAACAATAATTTGCTGAAGTCGTTATGTAGCTACGAGTAATAGGTTATAATTTATAATAATAATACGGGGTGGTGGTGGCTGTTAGGGGGTGTGCTCCTCCCTTCCTGGTGGTGTGCACCCACACAATGGACTTACGCGTGCTGGTATGCTATATTAGTAGCGGCCAATTCCTGAACTTTATTCAAGGTCATAAAAAACAACAAACGCTGTGTTTAGATAAAATTTGAATATTTAAAAATATTGCGAGGTAGCCTTAATCGAGTGGAAATATTGACAGACTTATGGCCTAAAGCAGGGCTACCGATTTCAACCATTATTATTATGCTTATATTTAAAAAATTGTTTGTAGTAATGATTATGTTTTCTATTGCTCTTTATCCCCACGTAGAATAAATCTTTAATGGTTAATTGAATTTATATTTTTTTTCTTCTTTCCTCCTTTATGTCAGTATTGACGAACAGCGACCACAATCAGATGAGGCTCGTAATGCACCTCCACAAGCCCTCACAACTATCTATGAATCTAACTATGAATCTAGATCTTTCCAACCAGATGCAACGCGTCCATCCACAATTGTGGCGCTCTGCAGATCTTCTTCGTCCTACTGTTGTGTCCAGGATAATTTCCTTTTCTAATGTGGTTGAAAATTATGAGGAATAATTTATTAACTTCCGTAGATGTAGCTTCCCGTAGATGGTAGTGTTGCAGATTGGGGTACACGTAACAATCTAATATTATATCGAAGCCATTTATTTAATCCTTGGCTTTTGCGGATTCTCTCTGCTGCATACATGAAGATTGAAACACAAGAATGTGAACCAAAATAATTTTGGTTGCTTGTTTGATGTTTCTGTATTACCACATTCTCTACAATTGATCCATAACTGTAATTCTTAAATATTCCACCTTTCATATGTATAGTAGTGAGGACTTAATTATCAGTCTTTTTTCATTACGATTTATGATCAATCTATCAGTAGCGTTTCTGGCAGCTTCCCGAAGTGAACTATTTTGGTTTTGAATTCAATTTTTTCACGAAGAATGAAGGTATTCCTTTTTCTAATGCTTTTCGGACTATCGACCTTACTGATTATAAGTATAGGTGATCTTGTTTGCAACAATTGTAAATAGTTGGCCTGTGAATTTCCCGAACAGTTAATTGCCTTCAATTTTTTTCAACTTTTGTGTTCCAGATTTTCTTTTGAGATGAGTTGCAGTATCTCGTATTTTTTTGAATAGCTCAAGTATGGCTAAAGTATCAGTCGCTGGGTTTTTATTATTTTAAGGATATCTTTTTCCTTTCCTGTCTAATAATGTCATCAATCTCTCCTTTGCATCTTGTTATGACCAATATCTAAATATTATCGATGGAATCTGCGTTATCTTTGTAGAGATTCATGATGATCTACAAAACGGATGGAATAAAAATTAATTATTACTATAATTATAAATAAAACTACTCGATTTTTAAGAGTGATAGAACCTGGTGAATAGGTGAAGTATTAAACTAAATTACATTAAAGTATAGAAAACATTGATCAGCTTTAAATAGATTTGACTAATTAGCTTTTGACAAAAAGAACCGGGGTTACTATTGTAAGGTGGAAGGATGTAATTGGAATATTGAGAGGATAGAAGAAGACTTGGTGAATGTGATATCGTTAAGCAAATGAATACCCGATTTTTTCAGTATTAAAAAAAGTATACAGAAAATGATTAATATATATGTATAATTAAACTCAAGTAGTGTAATAACATAGTTTTATTCGATCCATTTTCAAGTATCTAAATGTACATCGCCGTACAATGAAATTCTTGTAATATGGGTATGTTGGTTTTGTGACTTGTCAACTGGATTCGCAGCGTGCCCGTCCGATTGTACGGGCGGTGATTGCAAGACGAGATAGTGGACGATTCCATTACGGCCGCTAACGACGCTCGCCTAATGGTGCGGACAAATGAATGAAGCGCTTGAAAGAAACGTGAATTGCCAGGCCCTGCTGCGGCCACGTTCGGCCAGAATACACGCAGTACCTACACCCATTCAAGGGTCCCATTGTTCGGATACTTTTTGTGTTCCATTTAAATACGAATAAAGAAGTTTTTACGCGACTCTCGATTCTTTATTCCGTTCGATCCCGATTATTCCGGTACTCGGATCGCCGCACCACCGTTTTGTCTGATCTATTTATAAAAAAGGTGCGCGCGAGGGTACACCTACCGCCCGTTCTACGAAGGCGGCTACGGCGCTTCCTCTTCTTTTTTGTTCGGCACTTTTCATAAATCATCATTTATTACTTTCCTGTACAATATTTACGACGTGATTAATAATAATTGTGAAACGCCTTTTTTAAAAAATTTCTATTATAAAAAACGGTCGCCCGCGCGCCCTCTCGAATTTCGGTAGGAAACAGGATATTTACGATTTTAAAAGATTAATTTATTTTTAAATAGAGATGCGAGCACAATACATGTCGCATCAATATTCTTACATTTTAAAAATTAAGTTAAACTGTCCTGAAATGTAGTTGATTCCATTACCAGGCGAGAATCACAATCACTACACCAACAAGTTACCCTTATTTTATTAGTTACATTGCTGACACTTGTCAATGTTAAATACGTCATCCTCACCATCAAAATTATCATCATCGTTACCACCAAAATCATGGTCATCATTACTATCATAATGATCTCCACCATCATTATTATCATCAGCTTCATTAATATCATCACCACCATCTACATAGACGTCATCATTATCATATTAAATTAAAAAGATTTTAACAATTTTAAATTGGGTCATCGTAAAACATGGACTAAATCTAAACAAAATAATTTTCATATATAAAAAAAATTAAATTAAAATATTACATAATACAGACATTCATGGACATGATACAATAATCTGCCAGAAAATGTAAAAAGAAGAGTAATATAATCATGTTTAAGAAATAGCGTAGATGTCATATCACAGAATAAAAAAAAAGAATTATTATAGTATTAACTAAATTAAATAGTTATTATAAAATTCATTATAATGATCATCGTCATTGTAATCATCACCGTCGTGATCACCACCAACATATTCATCAACATTACCACTACCATCGTTATCACCATCATCACCACAATCAACATTAAAAAGCGCGCGGTCGAGGCTAAACGCTCCGCTAGTACTGCATCTGCTGGTGTCCCCGCAGACGTGCCATCGCCTATAATTAACTTTAAACTTGAACGTAATCCACATCCGCGAACATGGCGTACTATTTTTATTTAATTTTTCCGACGTTCAAATTTGAATATGGAGCAGTGCGCCACATTCGACCAGATGTTTTGTTTTTTTTTCGCCGGCCGCCATTGTAGAACTTTTGCCGCTGTTTTTTTAGTTTCTCCTCTGCATTATTCGCGCGATCTTCGCATTGAAAAGATCCAATCTGTTTCTGAGAAGCGCTCAATTAATTTTTTTACAACTGTTCCATATTTGAGTTGTGCAGCGCCCGCCATTTGTTTATTTTGTTTGCCGCCTAATTCGTCATCGGCGTTCTGGACGACGAACAAACACGGCCATTAAGCCATGTATTCACTAGGGGACAAATCGCGAAACATTCCGCTCGGCATGTCGCATCAACATCTACGCTCATGTTTCGGGGTCAATGACGCGGTCATTTGACGTGTACACACCGGGACTCGCATATCTTGTTGCGGAAATGTCACCCGATGATGTTATGATGACAGCTGCAGTATCTCATTTGGCGAAAACGGGGTTCCGCGCAATTCGAAATGTTTTTTTGGGTCGCAATTTCAAATTAACAAGGTTTTACTGTAGTAAATTGAATATTATTAATAACAAGGTCCTTTTTGCAAATAATTATTGTTTTCCACACGTCACGGAAATGTCGCCCTATGAGGTTATGATGACAACTGCATATCTGTTTATGTTAATGAGTTTATCGAAACGTAAGAGGAGAAAAAAGAGGAGAATGCGAAATTATTTACTGCAAAGAGAAAGAAGGACGGACATTCTATGCGATCTTCGATCGATACAGCTCGATGAGTTCAAGAACAATTTCATTTCCCCACAGTGTCATCTTGACAGATACAGCGCATGCGTATTCACTTGTAAACATACCACGTGGTACTGACGCTCCGCGTAATGTTGCTGTGAGCTCGCTCGTGTACCGTGCGCATGGCAACGTTGCCACGGCACGTAGAAATGCCGCGCTATGTTGTGCGCGCCGCGGAACAGTGCACGACGTTGCAACGTCACGTAGACTCTGTGCCGCGAGTGCTGTTGAGGGACAATTTGTCCCCTAGTGAATACATGGCTTAATTCGTCATCGCCATTCGGACGAAGCACAAACACGGCCATTATTATTGCGACGGTGTGTGCTTATTATTTTTCTCGCGCGCTGTGATTTAAAAATTAGTTGTGTACGCCGTGTTTATATTTTGATGAATGGTATTGCAAATCTAATTTAGTTTGATGATATGAACACTTTTGACAGATTGTGTTTTGAATGCGTATAATAGGACATACCGTCTACTTTATCGCCAATTCAAGGCATTAATCAAGTGCCGCGACGCGATGACGAGTGAAATATTTTTGTTAATTCTGAAATGAAATGACATTGCATTTGTCAAGTTTATATCTCTTTGTTATTTGTAAATGCACCAGATGAATTGTAGCTTTCATCGTAAATAAATAGATGTCTCACTAAAAAGTAACATGGATCAAAAACAGATAATAACTAGTAATGCAACGAATACGAATACGAATATTCGTATTCGCCGAAAATCATTACGAATATTAAAAACAAACTATATTTTAACGTGTTTCACACCTACGCACTCTATTATCGGGGATTCCCCTAACATTGAAAGAATGGATTTGTTGAGTTCTCAAGTAGTCAATTGTTACTTGTTTCACCGCATAACATGAGTTCTTTCATCTAGTATCGTTGGGTTATTAATATCTAAGGTTAGGTGCTCATTACACATAGTTTTTTTTATAATATGTATTGTTCGCGTAAAAGTGTAAAAATTTCTGTTGTGTGTAAAAGTGTGTAAACTCTTATAAAATAATTTCAAATTAAATCTAATAACATGACCTCTCGTAAGCGTGAAAAAAGTGATATTTATTTTCGACCGCTGGGAATGTACAAATGGATAAAAGAAAAGCTTTTGGAACAAAAATTTTCCAGTATTCGTTGCATCACTAATAATAATTATTGTGCAATTGTTACAATATTTGTTCAATAGATAGACGTTTTAAAATTAATTACCCATAAAATGCTTCTTTGAAGCCTTACTTTATATAGGTGGCTAGCTTATCTGTATATTTAATACTACTACTACTAATAATAATTGTAATTTTTAATAACATGCATGTCATAAATATTGGTGAAAGGTCCACAGTGCTATGGTTGTGGTGTATAGTGTTGTGAACATAGTAGTGTAATGTTGGTCCTGACAATGAGAAGGGTAGACCTAAAATCTGGTAGTAGTTTATACTAATTAACACTCACACAAAAATACTAATAATACTAATTTCGAATGTCTGTCTGTCCGGAATTAGGATGGAATTACAACAACACTGATGTTGACTAGTCGCTAATGAGGTCCGGGCGCCCTAGTGTGACACGTCAATCAGCGCACGGCTCGTGTTACACGCAAGGGTCGTTATTAATTATTATTATGTCCCGTGATTTTTCGCGAGTTTACGGCTAGTTAATATACACTTACAAACAACGTTTGTGTAAACCTGGAGAGTGATGACTAAAGCCGGCGGAATGTACCTCGTTATAAAATAAACAGTGTCGTCTGTTACTTCTTGAATAAATATTTATACAACTCGACAAGTTGAGCCAATGCAACATTGTTTGCTATTTTTTATACATCGAAACGAAGTCCACCACTATTAGACTGCCGGGTAACTTTTTAATTAATATTTTTAATTCGTCTAATTTTTATTTTTTTCCAATTTAACTGATTGTTATCGCCTTTTTGAGTTTTCGTTAAAAAAAATTCGCCGTCTCAGAAAAAAGATCCGATCCACCCACAAAGCCCCTTGTATTGTTTGACAACCAAAATCAATAGACTATTTTCCTAATAGTTTCTGTATTTCATTCGCAACCCTTGACGTTTATAGAGAGGCATAATGACAGCCCTCCTCCAGTTGAAAGGGGTGTGGCTCTACTCTAAATATTTGCCACCAGCTTTAATATACTTAGGAACAACGATATCGTACGCCTCAGATTCACCATTCCTCAAAAGCCTTAATGCACATTTGGTTCTTCCAACGAATGTGGAATGTTAAAAAGATATATGAAGCAAATTTTGATACAATAAGAGGGCGCCCGCAGAAGACTTGGTATAACCAGGTTAACCAAAATTCGAAGATAGTCCTATTAGGAGTCTCAACAATCGTCGAGCTTGCGTGCGTTTGAATATAGATGAGGCGAGAGATGTTTGTCAGGACAGAAGAGTATTGCGCTCCATCCTCTCTGCCAACCCCCGCGGGGAAATACGTCGCGGTTAGTCAGTTATTATGATTATTCCAATGAAATCATTCATAGATTCGTACTCATGAAGCATTCCTCATTTACATTACATATGTTCATCCAATTTTTCATCCTCATTCATGAATATTTCTTCATTTATTGAATTAATAATTTTCAAACCGCCACTTCACATTTTAGTTTCCGTATTTCATTTGTAACCTTTTGCCTTTTTAAAGAAGCAAAACCACAGCCCTCCCCTAATCTAATGGAATGTGATTCTACTCTAAACGTTATTTGAATATTTTATTTATAGCGAGCGCATTCAATACCGCTAGTATTAACCATAAGTCATATGCTTAAATAGAGAGACTACGGAAATTTCTTCAAAAGACGGTGTCTTCCGAACAGGGATACGTCGTCCCATGTGGTGTCCATATCATCGATCTACTTCCGGTCTGCCTCTCCCTAACAATTTGTGCTTTCTTTCCGCTGTTTGCTTCCGCTGAGAATCGGGCCCGCCTAAATCAGTGGCCCCATTTCTAAGCATTCGTAAATATTGAAAAAATTCAAACCATTTCTGTGAATAATATTATTCCAGCTAATAGGTTAAAAACTAAATATTTATTCTAAGAAATAGAAAATATTCGGTACGATTGACTAAAAAACCTCGCATCCAAAAACACATGTGAGTCATTTCCCACGTCTCCCAATCTGTAATGCCTGCAGATGTTATTTCATTCCCGACCGAAATGACACATGTCATATTTATCTTCTGACCTAACTGGCGATGGTAACCCATTTTTTGTTTCTGTGCCAGACATCTGAAATCAGTAGCTTCGTGTATTTCCGGTTTTGCTTTCAACATTATATTACTTTCATCTCTCTCTCGTTATAAACTGATCCCTTGTGCATGAGAGGAACGTAATATAGTACCCGAAGATTGACGAAGCTCGGTTCCAGATGCATTCGACTGTAAGAATGCAATTAACAAACTCGAATCGGAAATGTGCACTCAAGGCGTAAGAAGATACGAGGGATGTTGGTTTTTTCGAAATCCGGTTGTGAAGCCTCTTTTTTAAATGGTGGGATAGGTTTTATTAAATTCACGTGTTTTAAAGAGGCTGTTTCCAGTTTTAGGTGCTCGCGTCTACAGCAATAAGATGTTGTACTTAATAGCTAATAAATTCTAGGAATGGTTTTAGAAATTCGATGCCGCACGGTATTCTGAAAGTAAATGTTTCTTTGGATAATGAAACAACGCCGTAATGGCTCAATTGATTTCTGTTTACAATCATTCTAACTGGTAACTGAAATAAATTGTTGGCCATTCATGATTATGGTTCTAATCTGATAGTAAATATTTACTGACTTCAACTGTTAATATATACATGTAATGGTGGGTAATACATATTTTTCACACACATTGCTGCTCTGTACTTTATATTTTTAATTTCTATACTCATGTTTTGGTGCTATTCCTGATACTTTTTATATTTTGCTACTTATAACTTATATTGTTTAATGTATATTCACTTTAATTTTATGTTATATTTTTTAGGTAAAAGTCTATACACATTGCTGCTCTATACTTTATATTTTAATTTTTATTCTCATGTTTTGGTGCTATACAGATATTGTTTAATGTATGTGCTTTTTGAAATTTATATTATATTCTTTATGTAAAAGCCTATACCTAATGGGCGTAATCAAAAATAAAATAAATAAAATACTACTTTTTTTCTTATCTGATATTCTAATTATTAACTTTTAAATCGATGGTGCAGTATGGATGTGGATTCTAGAAGAAATTATAATCGAAAACGAGCTTGTCGATGTCTTTCAACAACGAAAATATTTAACATGAATACCCATTGAGTCAGCAAAGCAGTTCATCATTTAGTCTTTGTGATGTTTATCTTCAATCGTACTCTGCCACTGACATCTGATAGTTCCTGCATTATGTTCAGAAGGTCTGGATCATTTAGAAGACGACCGTGATTTAAATACTCGTCATGTATTTAAATGCCTTTCTTCTCCCAGTCTTGCCTCTTTTCTCTCTATTCTATGACAAGAGCATGCCAGTAATAAGCATGTATGTTTGATTATTAGCTTTTAACGTGCTCTTTCATGTGTATGCTTAAAATAAACATGCTAATAACGAGCAAGTGTGTACAGTTGTTAGAGCAAGCTGATCAGTACCTATATGCGATGCAAGATCTCGTACTTCTCTGGATGTCCCACCATGTTCGATAGTTTTATTGTATTAATTACTTATTTCTCTTTATTCATCCGAACCATAACCTCTTCATTCGTAACTCTGTCCATCCATCTTATTTTGAGTATTATTCTTAAGATCCATTGACAAGAAGTAGAACGTAGAATATTGATTACCTATGAAAATCGTATTCAATACCTAGTGAATATATCATATACAGGGTGTACCAGAGCTAGCAGCAGAAACTTTGACGGTTGATTCCTGCCTATGTAATGAGTCTAAAATGTTCGAGCAACCATGGCTTAATATCAATAGTTACGGAGATATGCAATATCAAAGTTTGCATTTTTTTTTCATTATTTTATACTTATTTTTTGCAAAAACTTGAACTATCATTACAGTAACTTATATCGATTATGAAAAATTCATTCGCTTTAATACAAGTCGAATAAAATGATAAAAACCTTGCAAAAATTGAAAAAAGTTATTTTTTCAAAGTTTTTATCATTTTATTTAAGTTGTATTGAAGCAAATGAATTTTTCATAATCAATATAAGTTACCGTAATGATAGTTCAACTTTTTACAGAAAAATAAGTTAGAAATATTGAAAGAAAAATGCCATCTTTGATGTTGCATAGATATGCAACATCAAATCATATGGAGATCCATAACTATTGATATTAGGCCATGGTTGGTTGAGCATTTTAGACTCATAACTTAGTCAGGAATCTCCCGGCCAAGTTTCTGCCCTGTGTATAATTTATAATTATTGCCATAATGCATAATCTTTTATTAGTTGTTTTTAGTCCTGAAACTGTCTTCTTAGAAGTGAATGCAATGCTGGCTGTAGCGTGGTAGATAAAATAAAGAAAGGAGTGCTGAGATGGTTTGGTCATGTGGAACGTATGAACGAGGAAAGGATGCTTAAGAAAATATATGAGGCGAGTGTTGAAGGCAACAGGAACAGAGGGCGTCCGCGAAAGACCTGGCATGATCAGGTACTACAAGTATTTGAGGATGGCCCTGTTAAAAGCCGCAACAACCGTAGAACGTGTATGAGAAGATGTATGAATGTGGCCGAAGCAAAAGTGGTGTGCCAGGATAGAAGAGTGTGGCGTTCAATCATCTCTGCCTACCCCTGCGGGTAAACGGCGTGATGGTTAGTTAGTTAACTGCCTTCATTTAGTTTAGTTTCGCGCTGTGTTGTGTCATCCTCGCTTTCTCGCTTTAATGAGAGCAGAGCCGCGTCACGTGTGCGGAATATTTGCGCCCGTCTTTGAATCCCATTGTCAACAAGCTGTCTCTACTATACACGGCGACAACCTCATTTTAAAGTCAACACCATTAAACTGCTACATTGGGCATCTTTGTGTTGTTGAGACGAATAGATTTTTGAATTTCCCGATGACTGAGTTCGTAGGAATATATTATGTATTTTCCAAATTTGTCAGGTGTATGCCGCGTAGCAATGCGTTGTTCTTTTTTTACTGCCTTTATATTAACTCGTGGCGTCTGCTGTTTGTTTCTTTGACGCAAAAAGTTTGGATCGATTTTTAACCGTTTTCCCGTGATCCAATCGAGCTGAAACTTTGCAAGCAGACTCGTGGCGACGATCAAGAAGATCTATCAAATTTTCGTTAAAAAATTAATAAAGTTTTGGATTTTTCAAATTTTGAATGGTTTTTCATGCAACTTATTCAGTTGTATGAAAATATTTCAACGCGTCTGGTAGCGACTGGACGCGAAACCTGATTATAGTATAATTTTGGATTTTTGGAAATTTTTATTACTCCCTTTCGTAGCGTCGCCCGACCGAAGCCCAACGCGTAGGTTAAGCGAAAAAAAAAATTCAACTAGTAAATGAGAAAGGGAGTATAAAAAAACTTGGTTACTTTTTTTACTCCCTTTCTTTTACTCGTAGCGTCTGCTTGTTTGTCTGTCGAAAAAACTTTGGATCGATTTTTAACCCTTTTCCCGTGATCCAATCGAGCTGAAACTTTACAGGCATACTCGTGGCGACGATAAAAATGATCTAACAAATTTTCGTTTAAAAAAAATTAATAATTATAGTTAAATTTTCGACATTTTAATGTTTTTTTTCAAATTGGAAAAATACAAATGAGAAACGACCCTTACGCGTGCAGTAGGGACGAATCCTGATTCAATGACAAAGGGAGTATAATAAAAACTTGTTTTTTTTGGGTTAGTTTTTTTAGATTTTTAACAACGTATTCTCATAGGGGGTTGGGAATGGAGAGGGGGGGCGTTTATTGGCCATTAACGAGAATAAACACAATAATCGAGAAGATTAGGGTGAGGTGAATCTATTTACCAATGCTTACTCGCGATTTTTAAGTTTAGTCTATGTTATTAGAAAATTCCGATAAATAGTTGTTTTTTATGTGTGTGATACACTATAACTCAATGTGTGTGTAATACAAAGTAAAACTTATTTTAAAATGATCGTGTTGCACCTCAAAGTAACTGTCAAATCAATTAGTAACATAAGCTGTTTTTATTCAAGAACACATTCTTATTGTGAAGTTGCAATTTTTGAAATTTAAAACCAAATTAATTAATCAAATAGAAGGACATACAGAAAAATCAAATCAACGAATAAATATTTGGCTGCTACGGGGATTCGAACCACGGATCTCCTCCTATCCGGGGCAGGCGCATTATCCAATCACGCTACAGCGGCCTCTTTGATTTCCGTGAATATATCGACCTTCTCTGCAAGTCTCATTTATTAATTGATTAACGTATGCCTACCGTGGCAAAGTAAAAAAAAGTGGATTTCTCTAAAAATGGATAATATATGTCAATCAATTAATAAAAATGAGACTTACAGATAAGGTCGATATATTCACGGAAATCTAAGAGGCCGCTATAGCGTAATTGATTAACACGCCTGCTCTGGATAGGCGGAGATCCGTGGTTCGAATCCCGGATATTTATTTATATATTTTTTCGTGGATTTGATTTTTCTATATGTCTTTCTAATTGATTAATTAATTTCGTTTTAAATTCTTCTTTGCTAACAACAAACGAACCATATAACTTCCTGCTTTCTGCAAATATCGTTACATAACATCGTGGTTTCAAAATATTTTATAATATAATATTACATTAAGAAGTGAAAAATAATTTACCTAAATTATCGGTACTTAGAAATGTATTTACCGGTTATTTGGTAATGGAATTTAGCTATATTTACCTGTAATACATGCCCTGATAAGTACCATAGTGTTATTTTGTTTTCATTTTTCCTTATTAACGACGCAACAAAAGTTTCTCGTTCAAAACTCAATTTTCCCATTCATCCGCTTTTGCTGAATGTCTGAAATCAGTTTATGCGAATTTAACTGGACGAAGAGTCGCAGCCAGCAGCGATTCTCGTGTCCATTTCGATCCACCATTACCGGCCATCAAGCCGTATATGATTGGCATGCCCATGCCGCATCAATCACTGTCTCCTTAAACCGCCGCGGAAGTCGTGATGTCAATGGATATGCCAATGGACGCCAATGGACGCCAATGCGAATGGCCAACGTGGTGCGATTGGCCATTTCTATTATATTATAAATTGTTAGAGGTGCAGACGCCTGCCGGACCTCCGAGTCTAACTCGCGACACTGTCGAAGCCTTTTGTCTCGCGGGGATAATGAGACCAGCGTTTGCAATATCAAAGATCGACAGATTTAGATGTGAGAAGATGTTGAATTATTATATCGGCGAAAACAATGTGCTCAAAATACGATTTCTGAAAAGTAAATTAAAAATTACGGTTCCGCATTTTCAATGGAGAAATGTTAATAATATTCTAAAAAGATGTTTTCAGCATTTATAATATTATAAAGTAAGAATATGATTTTTTGTAAATATTCAGAACGTAGACTTTTAATATTTCCTTAACTATAGAGGGCAATACCTTGAATGTGTATTTTTTAAGAGCAAAATAAAAATAGGTATTTTATTATTATTTATTATTATAAGATATCAACATTTATTATTAAAGATTCAAGGTTTGTATTACGCTCTTTCGTATTTAGATATTGAAACAAAATGTATATTTTATACAAACCGTATATTTTGAATGATAATATTGATATCTCAGATAAAATATTTATCTGACAGAATATAATAATATGGTATTTTAAAATCTGAATAATATAATCATAATTGGATTGGAATATTGCGATATATCCTTTATTTCAATTTTTTTCAAAATATATATCAACATAAAGTCATGCTTCAATATACTCACCACATGCTCCTGCTATTTAATATCCTAGAATTTGTTATAAATCAATTTCATCAAATAAACCATTACAGATGTCGAATAATTTAAGACTTATATAATGTAGTCTTTCGTAATAGCTTTAATTAATTTAAAACAAATTCACTCTATTTAAACCATTATATTTTTGGTAGCACCTACCGTCTTTAGAAACACCGTTCCTTCTTCAAGGTAAACTACAAACTAAACATTACAAAATATGAATTTTTTGACAATCTTGTTTATGTGTATACCCACCGTATGACATTATTTTCAACATTGAGCATTCTTTCATCATTCCATTTTCATATATTATCTGTCTAATATACTAACATTAGACAGATTATACAAAAACACCTCAATTTTTCAAATACATAAAGAAACATTCACTCAACAAAATGTAAATACCCCACAAACTCTTAATACTCATAGTCATAGCCAAAGAGCGCAAATAATATGATGCTTAAACATTTCTATATATAACAAAACAGCCACACAACACCATTACACTTATCTAGGTGTCAAATATTTCAATAACTTACCAATGAATATTAGAACTGATGAACACTATACAAAATTCAAGAAACACATAAAACACATAGAATATACATAATTAAAATAAAAAATAGTTAGAATTATAAAAAATAACGATACTCCGAAATAATTAGTATACTTGAGCCATTAATATTTATCTTATGATGTATGTATTTCTCTACACTGTTCCATTATTAACTTATACATCTATCCATTCATGCTCTTATGTATCATACTCCTGTCCCCAAACACAAGTATTACATTACTGGGGACAGTTAAACATGTATAAAAAAATGTATTCAATGTAAAATGTATGTAATATTTTTATTTTCAATAAATAAATTTCAATATTAAAAAAAAAATAGCTATTGCAACAAATCTTAAAACCTTCATGCATCCCAGGTGACACTGTGATAAAGCAATCAATGTATTTTTTTTATTAAATCTGGAATACCTCGAAAACACGATGGAATCTATTCTATTTTAACTGTTCGAAGAATATTTTTTCTTCTTCTGTATGAAGGCTTGAACTTTGTGGTGACATTATTATTAAAATAAAACACAAATTACTTTGCTTTCACCACTTTATTAGATTAAAAAATCTACATGTTTCGAGAACAATGTTCTCTGCTTCAGGATTATTGTGTACAATACTCCCTTCTATTTATAGGTATTCTATTTTAGTCTTGGAAAGGATTTTTGTGTCTTGGATTGTCGTCCGTAATTGGTGGAATCCGCGTTGGGAGAATCCGCGGAAACGGAAGCATCGCTGCGTGCATTATTATTTCCACGATCGTCCAGTTAGATTTTAATATTTGCGTCGCTGCAGATCCGGGTGTCACCGTAAACGATGGCGGCCGCGCGTTCGCCTGCCCATAGAGGGCCGCCGGTATAACATGGCCACTGACGTTTCAGATCGACAATCGAATATGTAATAAGTGTTATTATTATTGATTGGGGATGATTGACGTTCGATGTGTATAAATTGGGACTGGTTTAACTCGGATTACGTATTTAAATCGGATACTCCGTGCCATGCCTGATTCAGTCGAGTTTATAAATGGTTTGGATCTATTGACTCAATAATTCACATACAATTAACAGAGGCCTTAAGGCGATCGTCCAGCAGAGTGAGCAAATTTCACCATTTTTTCTCATATCTTCTCTTGTGTTTTTTATTACTCCCTTTATATTAATTCGTGGCGTCTGCTTGCTTTGGATCGATTTTTAACCCTTTTCCCGTGATCCAATCGAGCTGAAACTTTGCAAGTAGACTCGTGGCGACGATCAAGAAGATCTATCAAATTTTAGTTAAAAAAAAAAAAATAATTCTTGTATTATTTTGGATTATTCGAATTTTTAATGTTTTTTTCATACAATTTGTATGGATATTTCAAAAACTTGGTTTTTATGGGTTACTTTTTTATCACATTTTTGCACGGTATTATCTCATTTTAAAATTTATTCATCAGGTTACGTATGTTTTAAATACGGATATCTTATTAAAATAACACAAACTAAATTATAGAATTGATTAATAAATTGTCAAACCTACGATGTTTTAAAAATGAAGAACATTGCTCCACTTGCGGGTCTTTTATGACTGAATGGCTCGTGAGGTATCTTTTTATTCAATAATATTACAAAGTAAACGATTATCTTAAATTTATTATAATTATTTAAAAATCTGTTAATTTGTCTACTTGCAATTTATGTTTTAAAGAATACTGTTTTTTAAAAATATTTTATTTTTTTGCGGGGTTTTTTTCAACTCTTTTTACATGGTTGACAACTTTTTTACTTCAATTTTCAAAAGAATTGATATTACTAGCAGGAAAGCAATCGGCTTCGCCGATTGCTTACTGCTAGGCCCTGCGGGCGGCTATTGTGGCCGTTCCGCGGCCAATGACGGCCGCTCCGCGGCCAGCCATGGCCGCTGCGCGGCCAATTGTGTTTGCTGTGCAGCAAACACAATTGTTTACCCATGCCTACGTCAGCCGCTTCGCGGCCAATTGTATCTGGAAAATTTCCATTTTTGCTATTGTGGCCGCTTCGCGGCCAATGACGGTCGTCCCGCGGCCAATTGTGTTTGCTCTGCAACAAACACAATTGATTTCCTTACTGTTACAAAGTTAATACAATTTGATAATTGGCCGTATTTTGAAGTAAGCAATATTTCTTTTTTTGTTTCTTGACAGTTACTGTATAATATTGTGATGCTGTCAACTCTGAGTTTTTAAGTTTGGCTGGTTTAAAAATAATGAATTCATCAACATTGAGGAGAAAAAAATCAGGTTTTAGTGTCTATGGTAGCTGTCAGTGACAGACAAAATTTCAGTGAAAAAATCAGGTTTTACTGTCTATGGTAGCTGTCAGTGACACAAAAAATGAAACAGCTGTCAAATTCTTCTTTGTATTTATTTTTATCGATAAAATTACAGCGTCTTATTTATTAATAAATTACATAGCATTTTAGTTTAATGATTATTGATAAATGAATGTATTTTAAAAATATATCATTTTGTAGTCCATTTCACGACCATCATCTTTAATACTATCCACATAATAAAATGTAAAGATTGGACCTTCTAAACGCCCGAGTACATCTTCGTTAACCAATCGAGCATGTTCATTCTTTGGACACAGTATCGCTCGTTTACTCATTAGGGGAACATCCGCTATAGAATGTACTTCATTATATATGCTTTGAACAACATTTTGACTTACACTTTCATTTGGAATAAGCACTGATGACGCATACTTTCCTTCCACAGGAGGCAGCTTTCCGTCGCCTAAATCTAAAAGCCACTGTGTAAATGAATTTTCACCTTCTAAAGCGGGGACATTAGTTTTCAAATTGAAAATAGTAAAATTTTTCCAATGTTGGCTGTTTTTAATAGATGTCGCTACTAACTGACCGCGAGAAGCCCTTCGAGAAACTGGTAGAATTTGTCTAGTCGCCGCCCAAAATGATTACTTTATTGCCAAAAATATCATTATTACCCATTATATCGCGCAGAGTACGTTCAATTATATCTAAAGCTATAACTGGCGCCATCGGCGCTTCATCCCAGATGATACATCAGCTGCACTTATAATTGCACGGTTCTTGGATGTCACTCTGCATGTTGTGTTATTCTATAAATCAAGAAGTAAATTAAAAGCCATGTGACATGTACGTCCACCTGGTAATAAAATTGCTGATATTCCTGTCCAAGCAACAGATAAAACTTTCTTAGATCTTCCTCTTCAAGTATGTATAATAGTCTTATAAAGGAACGTTTTACCTGTGCCACCAGGACCGTCAATAAAGAAACATTTTTTTGTTTCAGATACATCTGAAATTTTTTACTTAATATACTGTCGAAAGCACAATGTTCTCGATTGAGTTTTCCAGCCATCTCTGACCCTAAAGAACTTTCTAATGCTAAATTAATATCAACCACTTCATTATAAGTATTGCTGTAATCTGGTCCCGGCAAACCCTGTGATGTGCATGAAGAATTTTCATTTATTAATGCCTTTTGAATATACAAAAGGGAACAATTTTGTGCAATTTCTGCAGTAGCACTTTGACGACTAAAGTCTTCTGACATCAAATCTTTGAAATCGTTCCACAGCTGCAACGGATCTGGTGGGAGGCAATGAATCATTAATAAGACAAATAGGTCACGAAGAGCTTTGGGCATCATATACGTTGAAGCTTCAGCCATGCAACACTGCCATTCTCCAATATCATCGATGAGTCCTAATTCTCGTACTGCATCACGAAATGTAGGAAGTAAGACACCCATTAATAGTCCGCAAAGATTCAAAGGACGTAGCCCCAGTCACTTGTAAAAGAATAAGTCTTAAATGGTATAATTCTATATTTCTAGGAGAAACGGGGGACATGCGACCAATAATCTTGTCCCCGCCACATTTCCTCTTCTTCCACTGCTTATTGCTAGAAAAAACATAGAAATTAGTTAAATCCTGATACTTAATATTACATGCCTCATTATCTTGTTGGTTAAGTTTAAACCATGCAGTTAATGTTGTATTATTTAAGGCTGTAGAGTCCAACCAAATTCACCTGATGGAAATAACAATGGAAAAACCATCGGATCTAAATGTTTTGATAACATATTAATACGCTGGAGACCTCCTACATTCTTAGGGTGAACAGCAAAATCTACGTTTGGCGGTAACCTACCTTCGTAATCTGCTACATACACAATGGCGACTTCATTATTATTAGATGGAGCATTATACCTTCTTTGGTCATCTAACGAAGAACGCGTAAAGAGTAGTTGAATATTCCGCATCTGGCCCCCGTGCTCTGCAACTATAGATTCTTCTTCCTCAACCGCTTCTTTCAACCTTTTGTATTGGAGAGCATATGGACTTACACGACGGATGACATTATCAATAGTTTCCATTATATTTTGTTGACATCTAAGGTTAGACGGATGGCTCATACGTACCCTGACTGCTTCATCCGCATCGTAAACATATAGTTGCGCATCTGCCGGCACCTCTCCATCACTCTGCAAACTTCTAGACGTTCTATGATATACTTCACCTGAAATTTTTAAACAATACGGGCCTACACCTGGTATGTCACTTATTTGCACTCCGAAAGATGCAAATGCATTAGCACAGTTGTACTGCACATTTAAAATAAGATTTCGCATTTCTTCCTTCAGCATACACTCTTTGCCTAGCATTTTTACGTTCCCGCTGGTCAGCATTCCTTCTTTCACATTCCTCTTCTGTTATGTTTGACAGTCTACGTCTGGCATTTCTTCTTTCATATTGTGAACTCGAATCGCATTATCAAATTGCCTGTTTGTGATGTTGAGTCTTCCATCGGAATTCTGAAAAATAATAATATTTATGTATAAATACGGAGAAAATGACACGTAAAATGACATTCGCGCCACGCGCTGTGAGACTTTTGAGGTTATATGAGAGACGTTTATGAATCTAAGGTTAAGTTCACTTTGCAGTTTAAATAAAATATAAAGCGTAATAAATGTTTAATAAATAAACGTTTATTGAAGCAAGATTAATGCAAAAACAATAAAAAGAAAAGCGTAAACGTATACTTACTGTCAATGTCATAAAGCGTCATTCTGTGGTATGGTCAGCACAAAAATTCGTTGACTGCAATTACGTTGGCTGTTTTGAATACACGGATTCCACGAAAATATTTTAAAAAATCTATAAATTCTGATATTTTAATTTTCGATAATTTGGATTTGGATGTTTTTTGATATCAGTTTGTTCGTGTTCCTATATTTTTTAATCTTTTTAATGTATTCTAAAATGTTTTTTTTTAAACTGGCAACAGAAATTATCAGTATGCAGAAACGTACGACATTGGTTGGAGTAATTAATATATAGATTGGGAAATTTTAATCTGGCGTAGTCAATGGGCCACCCTTTAGTAATAGTTAAGTTTAAAGCTTAGTTTTCTACAGGTTTTTTGACTGGTGGAAAATGAAAAAATCTGTGCTTTATATATCAATACCATTAATGGAAAATGCAAAAATGTTTGCTTTATACATGCCTATCACTAACTATGAGACAACTGGCCCTAACAGAGCTAAGTTCACATTACTTTACATGTAGATTCCTGCCTGAATTTATGGGTCGAAAATGTTCTAACATCAATATCTTAATATTAATAGTTATGTATTATCTACTGTATTATTAACATAATCTTTCTTTTCTTACAGTTATGTGTCATTTGTATATGAACTTATGTCGCATGTTTCAGCTTCCATCTTTTATGGGCCCCCTTTCGGTGTCTGCGCTGGACATGGGTTGTGAAGCTCCCCAGGTCCACGAGGCCTCTGCACCCAGCCTGGACTCGTGCGGCCTGTGGCTCCATCTGCAGGTCTCCTACACTGGACGAGCCACCATGACCCTCACCACTCAGCTCAACCTCATGAGCCTCAAGGAGAAAAGTAAATATACTGTTATCAATTTTGTCTATAACATTATTTCTCACGATGAATGTTTAGATTACCTACTTATATTAAATTTGTTTTTACTATGCAAAATATCACAATATTTCTATTAATAATGTACCCAATATTGATGTATTCGCTGTTCTCACTTGTGAAAATTCAAATTCTTCCATTTTGTCATGTTTGGATGGCCGCAATCGAAAATGTTTATAGTTATCTTTGAATTTTTTGAAGCCTTCTTCAATCTATATGTACTTGATTTAACTTTCAATTCCACCTTTTTCCTAACTCAGACCAACACACAGCACAGTTATTAGAATTACAATCGTCCATAAATACACAAAGTAATAAGATAAGTCAGTTTTACTTATTCCAAAGAAACTTAAACATTTTAACAACACAAACACAGTTATTAGAAAAAATGATTTAAGAAAATTTAAAAAAGTGAAAAACAATGTTAAACAGGTTCAAGTACGAGGAATTAGCGTAATTGTGATAAAATTTGAATTATCGGGTTCAAATTAATGTAAAACACAAATTGAATGCCATTGAGAAACTGATTGTATCTGAAAAATCTATTAGTGATAGTCAACTATAGCAAATACAATGAATAAATACCTGACTTCTGTCAGAAAAAAATCTGGCCCTAAACTCAAACCAAAATAAAGGCAATTATGGATTAACGAACGATAGAATAGCAACCTCGTTAAATAGTATTTTCTTAGCTCCAACTGATAAATCTGAAATTATAAATATTCTGTGGCTTGTGGATATGATGGAATAATAACAACAGATGTTAAAAACTTGCGAGATATAATTGCTTAGCCACTGTCAAAAATAATTAATGATTGTATTGAACATAATGGATTTCCCCAATGCTTAAAAATTGCTAATATGATTCCAATTCATAAATCAGGCATTACAAAAGGATGCTGGTAACTATCGTCTGATTAGCTTATTCAGTAAAAATGTTGAAAAAGTTTTACATTAGCGTATCATCCAATTTATAAATAAAAATAGAGATTTGATCATTATCAATATGGATTCTAGAAAGTTTTCTGGATATTTTTTAGGCATCTAGATATCGTCCACAAAATTTTTATTGGTTGCTTATCAAATCCTATTTTATTACTCATAATAAGTTTGTCCCTTTTACAACTAGGAGACTGTACTGATGTCCCCAACAGCAGTGATAACAATCCTTCTGGTGGTGCAGTGAGCAAGAAGAATACCATGGCAGTGTACTACTCTGATTTAGAAGACACGGCAGAAAGCAGTTCTGATGATGATGCCCATTTCACACAAGCACAACTTTCTAAATCTGTTACGTAAGTCTCATCCATCTATCCTTATCCTTAGGGCACTTCTTTACTTTTCTATATTTTCTATGCATATTTCTTAATCTTTGAAGACAACGGTTAATTGTTCAGCTAAATATTAAAGTGCATTATTTCTTACAGTAGCGTTGCTGACTAAATAAGATGAGAATACAATGGTTGGTTTTCTCACATTCTAGACAAGCTGTCAGAAAACTTAGTTTCTCGAATGTTTACTATAATACTAGCTATAATAATGACAGGCTTTTTATTTTTTAATTTCAACTTTAGATTAAGTAATTTAATTAATTAGTAGTTACTACCTGTAAGCCATCAATTACAGTACTTTTACATGTCGGTTACTAAGGCATAAGTATTTATTTATTTATAAAAAAAAGAAGAAGAAAAAAGTTTCTATACTACAAAGTTACGAATGTTTACTTTTATAAGTTTATAAGATAAGTTACGGACGGACAGACAACGAAATTATTATAATTGGAAATTATTATGACTGAATATCTATAATAAAAGTATTTTACCTTCAATTAAAATTCCTATTTTATTTCCATCGATGCCTGGAATCCATTTTGAGAGAGACGGCTTGCTGCTTCTGCTCCTAGACACACGTTCCTACCTGTAGATCCCTATTCATGACATAATTATTTTCTGCTGATATCCCTAAGTAATGTAATGGTCTTTTTTCATATGACTCATAATGCACCAGATAGGGATTATCTGGATTTCATCGATGCCTGGAATCCATTCTGAGAAATCTATTTGTGTATATAAATAATTTCATTTCTAATATATCTCGATTAATGATGTTCCCTCTGTGGATGAAATGCAGTATTGTGTTCTTCTAAAATTTTAACATACTTCAAATATACTAATTTATTCCTTTTTGTTCTATAAGACAAATAAATATGTACAAATATTATTTTTAGAAAAATTACAATCTTTAATTTCGTTTTTACAGTGAAGCAATTCCTTCACCTCATGTGAATATTGGAAACACGCCTGCCAAAAAATTATTGCGAATGGTCGACAAGATTGCAGCAAGTAAATACTTCCAGCATGTAAGCTTCAATTTTCACACTAAAAATATTCCATATATATTTTTATTATTAAAAAAAAAAATTTTTTTAAATATGGGCCATTCTACAATTTTCCCATTTAAAATTTATTTATTTTCAACACATTGAAACATTATGTAGTTACATACAGGTCTCTTCATAACAATGCCACATTGATAGGAGAATTTGATGACAATGTAACAAATTAGACACAATGAACAATGTCACAAATACTTTATTTTCCAATTAGATCTGTATGTTTCCTGAAGTTTACTATGTATGTATTAATTTTGAGAACATGTTTTATTGCACGTACGAGACAGTATGAAATGTGTCACTGGAAAGCAATGACAATACTACAACATTACGTTGGAGACAAAATTTTAATTACAGTAGACAGATTAAGAATTTTAGAAAAAGAAATGCATTCTTAAATCAAATAATTGTTTTAGGAATGTTGATTTCAAATAATATCTGCCCTCTACATGCGGACTTTCAATGATACAAATGACTATATCAAATTATTTTAATATGTATGTGCGAAATTCAATTTCGTTGTTTATAAATGTTATTTGTAGCAGGACAGAGAACTTATCCAAGTTTGAAAAAACTTAGCCAATGTATGTTTTTCCGTTGAATAACTAATAAAAGTATGTTAATACAAAAAACAAAAAATATATAAGCATGCCTTCAAGATTTTTTATTATGGTATTGCAAAATTCTGTACTTCGAGTAATTATCCTGAGATTTTCTCAAGTTCCTTTTTTGTAGCTAGTAATAAATAAGGAACATAATAACAAATACACATTATAAATGCAGGTGTAAGGCGATTTTTATATTTATTTTCTTAGACAGGTGATTTTGATAAAATGAAATGCATTTTTTGTTGCTGTCAGGTGACTGAATATAAATATGTGAAGCGGGCTATGGAGGGTGTATCAAATACAGATTTAAAACTTAATGTGGAATTGTGCGCTCTCATTGGTTGCTTTATTATAAACATTCCCCCTCCGCCATCTGATCGCCTTTGGTTTGGGTAAGTCTATTATCATTCCAAGATATTAAATTGGTAATTTATTAATTTAAAAAATATTTATTATAAGTTGGTGAGAAAATAATTTCATTTTTACTTCCTTTCTTTTAACTCGTGGCGTCTGCTTGTCTGACGAAAAAACTTTGGATCGATTTTTAACCCTTTTCCCGTGATTCAATCGAGCTGAAACTTTGCAAGTAGACTTGTGGCGACGATCAAGAAGATCTATAAAATTTTCGTTAAAAATATAAATTTGGATTTTTCAAATTTTTAATGGTTTTTTCATACAACTCAGTAAGGTCCGGTTGTTTCAAGTTCGATCAAAGTTATCGGTCGACCAAAGCATAGATTTTTACGAAAACGGATCGTCTGATTGGTGGAGAACTTTAAAATCTATGCTTTAATCGACCGCTTACTTTGATCGAACTTGAAACAACCGGGCCTAAGTTGTATGGAGATTCCGACGCATATGGTAGACACGAAACCCGAAAATGAGAAAGGGACTATTGTAAAAGCTCGGTATTTATGGGTTAGTTTTTTTTAATTTGAAATAAAAAGAGTTAATATATATTCAAGAACACATTCATATTTGTGAAGTTGTAATTTTTCAGAAGAAAGTTCTGTGAAAATTTTAAAACCAAATTAATTAATCAATTAGAAAGACATACAGAAAAATCTAATTCATGAAAAAATATTAGGTTACTAGTGGGATTCGAACCCAGGTTACCTCCTTTCCGGGGCCGGTGCTCTGACCACTAAGCTATAGCAACCCTCTATGTTTCCGTGAATATATCGACCTTATATGTAGTAATCTTATAAATCAATCTATGTCTTGTCAATCAATCAATCAATCAAATCTTATCAATCAATCAAAAATGCAGAATAAATTATTTAATTTTAATAAATAAAATATGCTGAGTATACATACAATTTCATTGAAATGTTTAATTTATCCTTATAAATTATCCCTCAATACATTTGGAAAATCGTGACATAGAAAAGGGGCATTACTACAAGAGTTATTTGTGTTTTCTAGTTTCCGAGGCAGTCCACAGATGGTATTAAAAGCCAAACCGATATTTGGTTCTCGAGTTATCAACTTTGGACATGTCACCAGTTGGATTGAGAAAAGGCTGTGCAAGGAATTTGAAAAAATTCTCGTTTACCCCAATATGGAAGACATCATCGTAGACAGCATGCCGCCACCACCGGTGGATTAAATTTTAAAATTATTTTTTGGATGGGTACAATAATATGCCATACTTAATGTTTTCTGTGATGGGTCGACACGACAGAGTCTAGAGTGTCCGTAATACTATGTGATATTATTTAAAATAAAAGGGTAATAATAGGGTGTAAAAAATGTTATAAAATATTTTCTCTAAATATACTGATAATAATTATTTTCATTATATTAATCTCCATCTTTCCTATTTCTGATATCATAGACAAAGGATCTTCAAAATATTTTATTCTTAATAAACATTGTATATTAACATTTACATCCTGACTGACAGCTATCATTTTTTATTTTACAGATTTTAATATACACAACAGTAATTGTTTAAAAACAATACCTATCTCAAATTAATTATTAAAGTATTATTTATAATTTCATAAAATAATTTACCCTTTTCTTAAATCATCATTTTCATTCCTGAAATACAATTTATTAATAAATTGTACACCCTATTAAGAGGAAGCTATTGTCATTACAACTTCGATAATAATTTACTTAATATTTGTTTTTTATTTTTTTACAAAAAATATTGCCTTTTACAAATATTAAACATGTGTTTCAGTATCAAAAAAAGAGTGAAGACATCACTGCATTTTGTGTGTTCCCAATACATATATGTTTTGTTTTATATTATTTATACAGAGGACTGTTTTGTTTTTTTAATAATCAACATGTTTATGAGTAAATATGGGAAGCAGAATATGAACATATTACGAAATAATAATATTTTGGGATGTTATGTTTGTGATTTTTCAATATTTTATTTTTAAGTATTGAGTTGGCTCTTAGAACTGTGACTTGTAGCGTTTAAATATTTATACTAAAATGAATGATGCATGACTGAATACATCATATAACTAATGTTAATAATGTTAAATACTAAATTAAAATCGTGATAACTGAAACATGATCAAACACAAATTTATATCGCACTTGCCTACCACTCTGGGTACTTGTGCAATTTCTCTATTTTACTTTCCAATTACTAGAATTCGGCCTATTATTTATATTTAGTCTGTCTCACATAAATTCAAGATTTGTAAAAAATTATTATAAGTGTTTATTTTATGTTGCTTCTTCACACTAAATTACTAATCTAAGCATCCTGAGCTGTATACTTTTTTCACTCTTTTCCATGTTGCTTTCTTTATTTGTCTTCCACTTCGAGATCTTCGTGTTTCCTTGTCTTCCTTGTGAAATTTATAAAATATTTATTTCAATAAACAAATTCCAATTACCCTTTTTTCTGAACAGTAATGCACGCACTAATATTTTTGATTAATTTATTAAAAGTTTAAAAAAAAAATGATAATCCGCTCATTTTATGAAGTATTAATAATTTATATAAAAAGCGCACAAATAACATATTTAAAAGTCTTGACAGTTGATGTTCACAAAAACCTTAAAAATATGTACTAAGGTTGTGCAACATTGGAAAATGTTAATTATTTGGCCAGGTCTAAATAGCTTTTCTGGATTGCGACATATCAAATATTAAAATTATTAAAACTATTTTATATAAAATACATAAAGTGTAAAAAAAAATGGGTTGTGTAATTCAAATTATGAGAATTACATATTTAAAAACAAAGATATGTATTTTCCTTTGAATAATGCGTAATTACTTTCTGATTGCAAAAAAATGATAAATATTGTAAGGATATGCGTGCATTGTCATTTAGAAAATTGGCCGTAATTTTGAGTTCTTCTTGAGACTACAATTATGGTGTAAGTTTGGTGTAAACTAAGAGCTCATTCTTCATATCTGATGCAGCCTTCATTTTACAGCCTATTGGTGTGGACCTTAATTACACTAGCAATGGCAGAATTATAGTATTTTTAGTGAAGACTATTAATGAGACTAGTCAGGTCTTCCTCTTCGCTCCTTCACCACTTCTTGCACAATAATCAGCTATGTAATTTCACCTCAACGGATATACAAACAATTCGGGAAATATTTTTGTCAGTGTTTTGTTTAATCAACATGGTGTTATATCAACAATTGTGTTAACCGGTCGGGTGCCGGAATGCAGATTTGCGTGAAACTTTTATACCCTCTATGTGCCGGAGCGCAGATCTGCGCTCCCTAGACGAATTCCCTATGTGAATTCGGCC